>CBVK0100286294.1:0-23031 GCA_900067695.1 Picea abies
TTATCGAACAGTAGCAGGGCTTGACTACCGTTCGGCTCTATTCGCACCACTGGTGCCATAGACAGGAGCACACGGTGAGCGATGTGAATGAGCCAGGGTTTGAGCACAGCATACACAGGGGTAGAATGCTCACAGGCTTACCCGAAACTAGTAGAGGTGAAATAGGGATAGGGGTAAACATTAATGACATATCATGCGAAGGTGGTGGAGCTATTTCTGCCCATGCAAAATAGTCATTACCAAGGTACAACCGTCGACGCTTAAAACTATTCAAATCACAACGCATATGTGTTACAACTATACCACTTCAATCAATCAATTGAAACCTTTGGTAAGTGGATTGGTTATTCGCACGAGCAATAGTTATAGTTTCAAAACCAAAGCAATGAATCGAAACCAATACCAAGGGTTTGACTATGTGACATGCGTTGTATAGAACGATTCATACCAAGAGTTTAATCATAACACCAATGTGTTTTTATGAAACCAATGATCAAGTAGATCAATCAAAGAACACGTAAATCCAATCACCAATGCATCAAAAACTCAATTACTCATGAAACGAAACTGTATAATCAATCAAAGAATGTCAAATGAGTACAGATCAAGAGGTCTTGCAAACTGTATAATGATAAGTAAAATGTAAATGCAATGGGCACATTGACAAGAATGATAACGACAATTCAGTGATGATTTTAATGTGACTTTGAAAACCAAGTTTTCATGCTTGCAGTCGTGAAAACAGGAAGAAAGGTAAGTGTGTAAATAGTGCAAAAATAAAAGTGTCGTTTTATTTGAGAATTGTGACGAAAATTAAGGTTTGCAAAACATTGGTGTAGGCAGCTTATAAGATAGTAGAAAAATATGAATTGGCTGCCAACAATGGCAACACACTGGTAGAAGCAGTTATCTCTGCCAAAAGAACAAATTTAGATTAAAAAAAAAAAAAAAGAGTCGTTTTATTTGAGAATTGCGACGAAAATTAAGGTGTGCAAAACACTGGTGTAGGCAGCTTATAAGATAGTATAAAAATGAGAATTGGCTGCCAACATCTTCTACAACGCGATTGGATAAAGGTGGTTCCACATGTCTCCTTGGTGGCATTATGTTGACTGTCTCTCACACACAAAGTACACCTTTGATCTCTTCTTCGTTTCCTAAAAACAATTTCAGGATATGATACCACGTGATGGTATCATAATATCTCCTTTTTCTCTACTTCGCCTAAAATCTATAGACAAAAGAAGGCTCCGATACCTCTTGATGTAAGCCCCCCTATTCTCCCTTGGGGCTACTCGACCTCCTGGTCAAGGATATTCGATTCTCGGAGCTGAATCGCTGTCTAAAACCTTATTGGTCTCACTTGTAATTAAACACATACCCTTTCAGTCCTTTGGTGCAGGTTCGATGGCACCCACAACCTCTCCCTTCACGCTACTGAACTATCAGGGTTCAGGTGCTATATCCTCTTCTGTTAGCCCTCTCCCATATGTGACCTCAAGCTATGTCCTTGCATAAACACACAATTGCAGGAGAAACCAAGAGTGGTTTGGGATCAACCCGATTTTCTCCCCACAATTCACTGCTAGCCATCATGCATCCCTTTTGTAATACTATGGTTTCGATTACGGCCTTCTCTCAAATTTTTAAAGTCTGAGCACTTTCTATCTCCGCAATCCTGCATGACTGTTGATCTTGTGATCTCAGGTGGAACCTTTCAATCAACAGTTCAGATTTGTCTCCTTTCCTTCCCTCTCTTTGGATCGCACCTTCATGGATCTCCGTGATCTTTTGACATGTGTCCCTTTCAAATCAATGATCGTGATTTTCTTCACCAATTCAGGTTTTGGAGTTTTCAACTCTCAAACCTTACTTTCTCCACAATGCTTTCACATGGAGCTCATGATCTATTGACACGTGTCTCCCACAGATAGATGACTATGATTTCTTTGGGTCTTCATACTTCAGGTTTCTCAACTCCTACCAACTCACTTTCCCTCGAAGTGCATGGATTTATGCCGCATGTCCTCCGAAATCGAACGACTGAGATTCACTTCGGGCCTTCACCTGGAGTTCGCAGATTTGCGTCGCATGTATTCCTTAATAGGATGGCTATGATTTACTTTGGGTCTTTACCTAGAGTCCACAGATTTATGTCATGTGTTCTCCTGAATTGGACAACTATGATTCTCTTCGGACCTTCGGGCATGTGTTCTCCTGAATTGGACAACTATGATTCTCTTCGGACCTTCGGGATTCATAAATCTCAACTCTCAACTTCCCCATGTTCTCTTTTTCTTGGAGCTCATGATCCATCGCCACACGTCCCTCTGGATCTAACGGTCCAGATTCACTTCGGAATTCATATTTCGGGAGTTTCAATTCTCAACTGAAATATTCGAAGTGATTTTTATTGAAGCCTCATATCTGTTGACACGTACCCCACTAACGATCAATGGTTAGGATTTACTTCGACAATTTCACCTCCCCCTTATCCACGAACTTCCAGAGTTGTGGATGTTGCACCACCTATCCCTCTTGAAGATGGATGGTCCCAAATCACTTCGAGACTTTGGTAGTCCGCTCTCCTTTTCATTTCAAGAGACTTAAAGCTCATGCACCTTGCCCATATCTGACGATCTAGAATGATCATGTTTCCTATTGAATGGATCTTAGTGGATGATTCATGAAATATTCAAAACTTCATTTCCCTTGAATATTTCTCCTACCATCTCTCATGAGATTTCTCCTTCGAACCCTTTGACTCCTTAGAGGGTTACTTCTCCTTCGAACCCTTTGACTCCTTAGAGGGTTACTTCGACACTTAGTCAAATTTCAGATTTGTGCACTCCTTGCAATAGATTCTTACGTAAGACTTAGCTTCTTGTGAGTGACTATGAATACTTTGCAGCAGTCCCTTTGCACTCCTTGTAAATAGAAAATTCATTCTATCTCTTTTGAGTTTATGAATTGAAACAGACTCTGTCACTCCTTACAATAGATTCTCACGCAAGACTTAAGTTCTTGCGGCGACTGCACACACCTTGCAGTAGTCACTTTGCACTCCTTGCAGAGGGAACATTTTGCGCTATCTCTCCTGAGCTTCTGAGTCGAAACAGACTCTGTCAACGCACTCCTTGTGGACTATATGCACACCTTGCATGAACTCAATGAAGAGAACAAACGAAACTTATCTAAACAATTCACATTTTTGTATACTCAACAACACAACTCATTCATTCATGAAAACAAAATAACATGGAATTGTAAACAGTAACAACACCATGCATTGGATCAATTTTCCTTTGTTATAGTCATTCAAAATTACATGGCTACAACTATGATAAAACAACAACTATAAACTCAACAACAACTAAATCACAACAATCTCCTACTAATTTGCAACAACCTCATTCGGGCGTACAACACTTCTATTTATATTAGAGGGTTCTTAGGGTTCCCTCCGACTACTCGTCTTCTCAAAAAAAATAACTGCTACTTAATTTCTGTTACATTCAAGACTAGGAGTGAAACTCCCAGATCTTTCATGATCACTCGGCTCCAAAGCGTTTGATCTTCTTTAGTTTTCAATCATTTCAAAAAGATTTGCAGGAAACGCCAGTGGTTAAGATTCTGAAATAATTCAAAGGCATGCTAAGGCATTGAGTTGTCTCTCCACGTGTGCTTCCTGATGATGCTCCTACATCAAATATTTTCAAAGTGAAGAATAAGTGGATCCCAATAAAAACAAAAATTCTGAAATCAAAGAAGAGATTGTTTTTTAAGAATAACTAATGCGTAGTTTTTATGAAATCAAGGAGGTCAAGAAGAAGAATTCATTGCTAGAAGAGATACTATAAGAATCAAAAATAAAAACACACGAGGCTCACAAAGAAGTTGAAAGGACCATTGCTAGTCTAAAAATTCAAGTGGAAGAAGCAATCATAATTGAGGAGGATCTAACAAGTCAATTGAAGGAGAAGGATGAAATATGCCAAACAAGAGATATTAAAATTACCTATCTAAGCAAGGAATTAGAAGAGAGAGAAGATAAACTAAGCCCACTCTTGGATTTTTAAGGAAGTTTTGTGATTTAGGAATAAGAGTTAAGAAAAATTGAAGAATGTTTGAGAAGACTACTCAAGGAGAAGGAAAAAAATTGCCAGTAAAAGGAACTTGAGATTGCCTCTCTAAAATTGGAGTTGGAAAAGATAGTGAACACTAACATGAAGTTTGAAAAGATCTCAAGAACTTTGAATAAAATTCTTAAGTACCAAGGTTCCCAAATTGATAAAAAAATAATTGGATATAAAAAGGAGCATATTGTTGAAGAAAAAGAGTTCGCATCATTAGAAAAGAAGATTGATGGAAAGCCTCAAAGTATTGAACCCAACTTGAGAAAAGTCAATGAAGAAAACAATAGGAAAAATGATTATGTTCAAATAAGAGATAGAAATCAAGGACTAACAAGGACTACTCCACAAACAAGACTAATAAATCCCAGGTATCAAGGTATATTCTTTGGAAATTGCCACTCTTATCACAATTTTGATCATAAAACAACAAATTGTGGAGCCTATGGAAGAAGTGTTACAATTTTTATAACTATGGGTAGATTGCATGAGATTGTGATATTATAATATCTCATAGACCAAGACTCACAAAAGTATGGAGAGGAAAATCTGAAGTACAAAGCAAGGAAGATGATGAAAATCTTGCACCTGAAATTGATGAAGTTGATAATAATAAAATGATGTGTGAAGTTCCTAATAAGGAATATGGAAATCATAGTTTTTCATATGAAGTGGAACAAACCCAAGAAAGGAGATTTCGTAAAGGGGAATATGACACAATTGTAGATTTTAATGATGTCCTGCAAATCAATAGTCCATTAGCCAATGAAAGAAGAATACAAAAAACAAATTCTAAAGAAGAAGATGAAGAAGCTTTTATTGCACACAAAACAATTATGATGTTGATGAACTCTCAAAAGAAGATCAACTAGTAGAATTGAGTGATGAAGATCTTGGAAAGTTTCCAACTTTATTTTGATGATCTACTAAACTCCCCCTCAATAGAAAACATGAACAAAAGAAAGGAAGAAGCGTTGAGTGGAAAACTTGACTACAGCCCAAGGAAAATTTACTTTGAACAATTATTAAAGTATTAGAAAAGAGATATGACCAATGAGAAATAAGAAACAACCCAGTGGAATAGGAACAACAAATATGAGGTGATGATTTGGATTATTAAGAGGGTCGTTGGACTTCTTGCTGCATCAATTTGGAGGCTAAAATTACTAGGAATGAGGCCTACTCCAAACCTGAATCAAGAGACCTATAACGCTACTAAATCAAGATTTGTGTACTTAGAGTCAATCATAGTTTAATACATATGTAATTGCGGAAACATTGCTCAACAATTATGCTCATATATTTTGATCTTCTCACATGACTACACCAAATAGTAGATCATGCGTATCTGGTGGTTTATTCTAAAACTTCCATGTCACTTGCAAATGACCAAAACAATGAATTTTATTAATCTATAGCAAATACAAAATTGTTTGCAGTCTTCGTAATAATCAATCTGATGATCCAGTTAGCATGTCATGGATACCCATTCTGCAGAGGTTGTATACAAAAATATACCTCAACTTATGAACAATATGTATGCCCATGTTGTTTAAAACCTCTCATAATTTACTTAAACAGGAGAAGGAATGGAAATAACAAGGAGAACACAAACAAGATCAAGTATTATAAGCACTCGAGCATTTTGAGTAAAATAAATATTGTTGAATTTCAAACCAACATGAAGATTGATACTTTAAGGGAAGAGATTGCACTTATGGTACAAAAGGATGTTTCTACAAAGGTGAGAGATCAAATAATTTTGAAATTTTCAAATGATCCAGAATGTAAGGTTTTCTTGATGAGTTTGAAGGCAGGAGTAGAACAAGTTGAAGCATTGTTTGACTATACTTGAAGGTCCACCGTAGGAATGGATTGAAGGACTGACTACAATCCCAATATCATCAACTAAATGTGAAGCAAAATGTGATGAGAAATTTTGACCATTCCCTTGAAATTTGTTGGGAATTACAAACTAATGTCAATGGAAGACACTTTAGAACTTGGTTTGGTATGAATAATCAAGGAAGGCCTATGAAGACTATTCAAAATCAACTATGAATATTTTGGTATGATAACTCCTTGAAATATGTCCATAAAGATGAATGAACAATCTGAATTGTGATGAAACCTTCAAAAATTGATTCAAGTTTAAAAAGAATATGAACCTTGCTAAGGAACATAAAGAAACCAACATTCTCTTTGATGGTGGTATTCCCAAAATAATGAGAAACTTATGAATAGGTTATTGAGAAAAAATCATGATTTGAGAAGCTACAGGACACCAACATCAATACAAGATTTACTTCTACTTAAGTAGAAATATGAGCATGAACAAGATCTGAATGTGAAAAAGATAGCTATGATTGTATGGAAACTAAAACATATCACTATTGGAGACAACAAAAATGAAGAGGTTCTTGGGTCATAAATGAGTGAATAGATGACTAGTATCATGAAGAAATTGGGAGTAGTCTGGAAGCAAATGAAGGTAGTTCTTGAGAAACATTTGTATAATACTGGCACACTCTTGAAGGAAGCTAAGGGAAAACATAATTAAAGGATATATCGTGCATCATTGAAGAAGTCTGGATAGAAGAGGATTATAGATTAAGAATCATGGCAGACTAAAACATGTCTCAATTATTTGAGGCAGCAGTACAATCGTAGATGAAAGGACCAATTTAAAATTGTTTCTAAGGGACAAAAGTTGAAGTTCATTTCTACAGACTCTAGTAGGTCATTTATTTAACATACATTGTAAAAGGTGTAGTTGCTCTGGAAATTTAAATTATTTCCTAAAACTAGCAACAATTGGGTATATTCTAGAAGGATAATATTTGACAGGGGGAGTCACATAGACTTAAGTGAAGATGAATGTTTTGCAAAGAAATTATTAGATTAGTTTATGAGAATGAGATACATGTCCTTATATTTTTGAATTGCACAAGCTTCATCAAAAAACTAGTGCATGGACAAGGGGAGCATAACCTCAAGGGGAGAAAATAAGTGTCCCTTCTTCCATTGATGTCAAAGGGGGAGAGATAAATAGTAAAACAATTTTAAAACAATAAGCATAAATATAGGGAGATTCAAATCAAAGGACCCAAAAGAAGACAATACACATTCACAAGGGGAGCAAGATTGTTTTACTTTTGTTTCCATCAATTCCAAAGGTGGAGAATGTTGGACCTGGTGTTATGGTGCTGCATTGATTTCAAAGAGGGACAATATGGTTAATGTTCAACATGGTGTTATGATATTGGCATTGATGGAAAGAGGATCAATATGGTCACCGAGAACTTGATTAATGTGATTAATGTTCATGTATTCATATCATTATCCTAACAAAAGGTTATGTTGAATTATGTTAGTTGCATCCATTTACAAAATAAGAAATTGAATAAAAGAGAAGGGCTTGTCCACTCCATGAAGATATCATTGGAATACCTTTACAATGAAACCTCAAAAATAAGTTATTGTTCTCTAAATACAAGAATAAAGGGTCAAATATGGTGCTTCAATAGAATACAACATGTGTCAAGGATTTGGTATAAAAATCTCAACAAGGGGGATACTTCACATATCCTTCATTACTTAGTCTTGAGGAATATTGTTATAAAATTTATAGATCATTTTCATCCATTTTCAAGTGAATGAAAGCAAGTACAAAATATCGTCTCTCAAGGCATATAAGATCTTTTATGAGAATTGCCTCCAAGAAGGTGTGAGAAAAATCATCAGAGATCTCATTGTGATCTTTAGATCACTTGATCAAAGTCTCAAAAATTGTTGTATCATGTTACAAGATTAAGTGTTGAAACTCACTGCAGCTCCATGCTACAAGATTAGTGTTGCAACTCGCTACAACTCCAAGCTACAAGATTAATTCCTCATCTCGCTGGAACTCCCATGTTGTAACTCCATGCTACAATATTAGTGTTGCAACTCATTGCAACTCCATGCTACAAGATTAGGGTTTCAACTCATTGCAACTCCTATGCTACAACTCCATGCTACAGAATGAGTGGTGCAACTCACTGCAACTCCACACTATAGGTTTTGATGTGAAAATTTGACCAGAGTCAACACAGATGTGGAAGCGAAGACGTCATTTAAAATCCACTCTTATGATTTTCAAGTCCAAATTGTTAGCTTGTTGATAAAGAAGGAATGTGGATCTGTGACCAAATATCTACTGTTGAAGTGGATGCTTCATTTTGAAAGTTTATAAGGTGGTCTCAATAGTAAATCTAGGAAATTTCCTTCAGAGAACCTCCTATATCGTCCACCTTGCACATTTCATGGGGAAACTGCTCACACGTCAGCTAATTGGGAATATTATGCACAAAACCTATGTTGTAGAATTTTAAAATTTGTTTCCATCGCTCCAGAATCATCATATGAAAAATAAATTTCAGATTTAGATGCCTTTTTAAATTAAAATCAATTAATAAACAGAAAAGTGAGCATTTTTGTTAATTATATGAAGAGGTGCAATTTTTTATTATTAAAAATACACATTCGTTCATTTTCTCTTTTACAAAAAGACACATTGTTTCAATATCATATACCTCTTGAGAGACTATATAAACAGATAAAAATGGTAAGAAGGAAAGTGTCTCTGTGGTCCAATCTAAAAGATCAAAACAGGAACAAAGTCCAAGGAAGAATGTTGAGGATATTCACCAAGGGTGGAAGGGAGGAGCAAGGGAGGATTGGTGTCTTCTATAGATTGAAGTTTATAACAGGGAGTGTTGACACAGGGGTAGACCCAGGGTTCGATGCTTAACAACATGATGGGTGTTCTATATGCACTAAAAACACACTAAAACCCCTTAATTAAATTGTCAACTAGGGGTAAGTAAACTTAGAGTTGTAGCCCCCGGATGGGGTGACACGCGGAGGCGCCATTGAGCCACCTGGACACGCACTCAGCGATTAATAAATTCTTAGGACCGCCACCCTCGCGCGACATTTAACGCTGATGGACGGCCATAGCAGAGGTCTGCTGGAGGAGTTACTCCTCCCTCGCGCGGTAATCAACATCCCAGGCGCACTTGATTTCATGGTTATTATGGCAGGTAGGAGGAGCGGACAGTTTGATTATAATTCTTCTATGAAGCCCGAGCAAGAGAAGAAGGCTCCTGGTGCGTCAATTGCTGGGTCATTTTCTGTCCTATCCCTGTGCACAGGAGAGTTCCTTCAGGGTTGGGAGCCTCCCTGTCTTCGACAGAGTTGGCCTTCCAGTGCTCAACACCCGCAAAGGCTTTTGATTTGGTCCTTCTCTAATCCTGTTCTGCCCCTAATTGGCATTTGCGTTGGGAATATGGTCAGGCGTAGAGGTACACCTCGCCGAGGTGCGGCATGGGAAGCTAACAAGGCGCAGAGGCGCAGGGAGGAGGAGCTCGAACGGGCCTTGACTCTGGCCTCTTCCATCCTCAGGAAGAAAGCTCGGGTCGAGGGTCGAGCGGCGCTCAACTCTATCGTCGAGCGAGATACCGGAAGAAGCAAGGAGAAGAAGGTGACCGAGCCTGTGGATTAGTTTTCTGGTTGTGTTGTGGAGGAGGACCCATCAATTGGGGACCTGACTTGTATGGAGAAGCCAAGCAATAGGGAGACGCTCACCAGGCAGAACAACAATAGCATCCCGACTATGGTGGATGACCTTCCTGGCTACGTGGTGGAAGAAATTACATGGTTAATTGACCAACAGGCCACAAACGCTGAGCAGTTGGAGAAGCTGATGACAGACGAGAACGCTGAGCAGTTGGAGAAGCTGATGGCTGACAATGGCAAAGGTGAGGATGGGAGGGATGCTCCTCCAAGCAATCGTGGTGGCGGAATGCATGGTCCCCTCCTTAGCGGTGAACACTTGGCCTTGGTATTCGAGCTCCGCAGCCACGTCGCGGACTTGGAACACAGGGCTTTCACTATGGGGCAAAGACTAGATGTGCTCCTCGACGAGCTCTCCGGGACCCCAACGCGACATCGGTGCCACATGTGCATGCAGGCCTTTGACATATCGACGAGTGCTGATGGGCGTGCCAAGTCACCAGACGCCTAGGCTGCCTGGCTCTCCAGGTTCTTGTTTTTATGTGTTAATTGCTATATGCCTCTTTGGACTTATGGCATCTGTCCTGGTTTCCTACGGGCAGGACATATGTCTTTTTCTTGATCATATTACTGTATAAACTGCTAAGTTCTACCCAATAATGCTGGTTTCCAGTTACCGGCAGCATTTTTTGGTAACTCTAGCTATGATGCTGTGTATTTTTGCCAAAGTTTTGGGTTAATATATTATAGAAGGTACTACCCCTTTTTTATTTAAAAAAAAAAAACTTAGAGTTGTAGCAATATATATGCCAAGGTAGAAGGGCTGGTAGTATAGTCTAACTAAGGAAGTGACTATCTAAGGGCTAATCTATTCAAACAAAAACTACTAATGATCAAACCCTACTAAAGAATTCAAACTATGTACCCTAAGTAACCTTTGGACGAAGGATCGATGGATAGTTCTAAGAAAGAAAATGAAAACCCTACTGAAAGAAAATCAACTGAATCATAACAATAAGCAAAAGCAAACTATTCATCTAATAAGCAATAGCAACAACAAACTACTTTAACTAACCTACTTAAATTCAATAAGAAACTATCCTATGAAAGGAAGTAAATAAACAAGCAAGAAACTATTCTATTAAAGCAAGTAAACAACTAACTATCCTAGGATGACTTCTACAACAAGTAAACTAATCAATAAGAAACTAATTAAGCTAAGAAACAAGTGAACTCTATTCTTAGATTAAACTTCACAACTACTTCTAATTTACAAAAGGAGATCTACTAAATTGAAAGCAAGAGGATTTAACAACTAATCTTTAATCTATGATAAGCAAACTACTATTTAACCTACCAAAGCAAAATACTATCTATCCTACAAAAGCAAGGAAACTATCTCCTAAGCTATGAAAGAAACAAAACTATCTTATAATCTATCAAAACTTAAATATAGTGTTGATGGTTGTGTGAATGTCTCCGGTGTATTATAATATCATGATGGCACTTAACATTGAAAGATAATTCAAGAGTAATAAACTCGATATTTAATTCAAAAGAAAAGTGAAAAGTGTGAATTAGGCAAACCAGTGAGAACTTAGCCATCATGGAAACAACATCAATTATCCTGCATATCCATGTGATTATTTAATCATGCATTAACCATTAACAATATAAAGCTACTATTCTATGAATTTTAATTGCACTCTATACTAAAGAAAACTCATACTACACTAAACTCAATATTTAACTATGAATTGAAATGGCAACCTAGATCTAAGAAATAAATTGCATGAAGTAAGCTAAACTAGTTTTATTTGACAATTCAATTTGCAAAAAGAGAAAATACTCATAAACATAAATTAAACACTATTCTAGCATATGACATGTAATGAAATGAGTAAACTAGCTAACAACTAGATAAACAAAACTAAACAGAAATTGGATACACAAACTAATAATGAAAACTAAAACTAACAATATCCATCCACCGAAGCCTTGTCAAAGAAATCATGAATTAAAACTCTGTTTTAAACTTTATTTTAAACTCTATTTTAAACTCTATTTCAACGTAAAGAAAGTCTAATCTACCATCTCATCACACACGGGGTTAGTATCTAAGATTTCAAGCTTGATTCTACTAACTAGAGAGTCATTTGCATATTAACAAGATTCCTCATAATAACCTTCAAAACTAAATTAAACCAATTAAATAAAAAACAACAATTTATACAACAAAGAAGAAAAATGACAATTCATGTACAGAAAATAAATAAAAATACATCTACGCTATCTAATTTACAAGCAAACTCATAGGATATTCACCCAGATTGTTGGTGGGGCCCCTAGCAAGTCGTGGTTACTCTTCAAAGGTGCACCACGAACTTCAACAACATGAATTCACCATTGAAACTAAAAACATAGTCTTTACACAATCTTGGCAAAACGAAAATGGAAAAGTAGAGCTAAAATTGTCTTTGTCTCTAACTCTCTATTGCTTAACTATTGTCTAACCACTAAGGTGGTATTTATAAGTTTTACAAGCTGAGAGGCCGACCACTGGAAGGGTTGACCCTCTCTAAAAATAGTAAATTGCATTTAAGATGCCCTAACTACTGAAATGAGGTGAAACAATAATCGCCCAACATAACAACCCAAATTGAGTTGTCAAGAGTTCAGTAGTTGAAGGCCACGAGCACGAGAAAAACCCATGTCTCTGATTCGCCCATCGCTAGCCACCAATACCATAACTGCCAAATCCCACATCGTTTTTGTGCAAGACGGAGTGTCGGATGGAGTATTAGACTGAGTGCCAGATGGAGTACCAGACTGAGTGTCGGAAGCAAAAACAAGCTGTGATTTTTCGTTGTGATATACAAAACATGAATTAGTCTCCTGGGATCATGAAAACATACTGATTTAAACTCAAAATCATTGCAAAATATGAATTATGCATACCTGGTGTGGATCATAGTGTTTTGACACAAAATCTCTTCAAAATATTCTTCAAAACATGAAACCACATATACACATTCGGAAAAAAGGATATAATTAACATCATAAAATCGATCATATCACGGGCCCAACATTACCCCCACACCTAAGATTTTGAAGGTCCCACTGCAAACAAAAATGAATTACCCAACATGACTAGACTTGTGAAGGAGGGGGTGAATTAGCTTTAGAAGCTTCTCCCTCTTGCCTGGGGGATTTTGTCTTGGGCCTTTTGTGATGTTTCAATTGCATCCAAAGACTATTATTGGTGGCAGATATATCATCAACCCATTTCTGTAGATAATTCATCTTTGCTTGTAGGACAACGTTATCATGGCGTAAATGACGACTCAGTGTTTCATGCTCTCTAAGTTTGAAATGGAGGGTTTGGAGTTTTTGGAGGCTGTTGATGACATGTGAGGAAGCCTTGAGATGTATATTATACCCTTGATCCTTTAAACCATGCAAACCAATAATTTTACCTCTACAAAATTAGTTCCAAAAGTGACTTCCCAGAAGCGCAACAATTATGGCCTGGCGAACTTGTGAAAAATAGGTATCAAAGTGACACCTGTAACTACAAGACAATAACTCCTATGTAAAAACTGAGAGAAATTTTTGTTTTTGAATATGTCCTTGATAAAAATCTCTCTTTGTTTTCAAAACTTCACTTCTAGTTGTTAGGAAAACATGAAAAGAAAACATGACTAAAACAGGAAAAACAGAGTGTTTTATTTTCTGAAAAACTAGGCCTCTAAGAGAATTGCATATATCCCAAACAATAATGTATATTTAGAAACTGAGAGAGGTTATTGATTTTTAATATTTCCTTGATAAACATATCTCTTGGGTTTCAAAAATTCACTTCCAGTTGTTAGGAAAACACAAAAATAAAACATGACTAAAACAGGAAAAACATAGTGTTTTATTTTCTGAAAAACTAGGTCTCTAAGAGAATTGAATATATCCCAAACCAGAATGTATATTAAAAAATTGAGAGAGGTTATTTTTTTTTGGTATGTTATGAATACAAAAATCCTCCATATTTCAAAAATAATTTCTCATTTGTTCATAATCCAAGCTTGAAGCTGGTTACTCAAAAATTACAGAAGCGCAACGTGCTCTCAGCAGAAATGCAGTGTGGTTTTTGAGAGGGTTTTTGGAGGCGTTCCTAGAGGATTTTTTGGCTGAAAGTGGTATTTTTGGAAATAGTATGATGTATGATACACAATGGAACCATCAAGAACTGCAAATGCCTTCTCCAAACCTCTAAAAAACTGACTTGAAGTCAAGTTGTCCAAATGGGTCAGAACCCTCCTATAGCAACTAAATTTGGGGAATTTATCTCAAATAATAACACCTGTGCATACAATGAAGGAGATTTTTGTTTATTGTTATATTATTGACAAAAACCTCTTTCATGTTTGTCAAATTCATCTTCCTTAATTCAGAAACCAATTTTGAAGTAGAGAAATATAAGGGTGTTCCATTATTATTTTTTTTTCCATCGTTCTCACACAATCCATTCCTCTATCTCGCATTTTATAAGGCATGTAATCATAACTCTGTAATGAATAGTTTGTAACGAAAATAGCACAGTTAAGTGGTATGTTAAGGAAATGTACAATAGTTTATAACAACCATGGAATTAGCATTTCAAAAATAAAATAAATGCTGATATAATAGCCTGTATTATGAAAACAACAAACATAAATTTGTACAAATATTTACTTCTTCTAGGAAATGTTATCATTTGTCAACTCATGAACCCCTCCCCCACACCTAAGTATTGTGACACCTCATGATAAAAAATATAGGAAACTAATTTGTTATCCCAATAGCCAAAGATTTACAGCTTGTTAAGTGTAGAGATAAATTTCACAGAATAGTCTGACGAGATGGTTAAAAGATGGCCCCACCTATAGGATAAGAGATCCTATATATAGATAAGAAGAGGTAGGAAAGAGAGTTTCAAGATAGTCTCAAATTTAGTTCCCAATGGAAATTTTATGAGTTCATTAACCTTATCTTAACCACACATACTTCATGTCATCTTTGTCTACAAGTATGGCCGTACATAAGGACAAGTTTAAATTTATTATTTATATTTTTTCATATTATCATCCTCACTAGGTAGAATGCCCCACTACCAGCAAGCCTGTTCAGTACTCCGGTGGGTTTACCTATTCATACCATAGGTCGGTACCTGCTGCCAACATACCTATTCAGTATCCCGACAGGTTATCCTCTTACACCCTCAGAGATTGGCCCTCCATATTTTAATATTTTAGTATAATATTTCTTTATGCAAGAGCATGGGGGGACAACTCTGAAAACAACTTTTTCTTTCTTTTCTCAATTGGGATGGTATTTATGTTAGAGGATGAATTTTTGTTATATTCATTAGTGATTGTCTTGATGTAAGGGGTACTTAAGCGAACGTGGCCTATCTAAAGATATGATATGATCAAGATATTTAGTGTGTAGTGGATGGTACCATTGAGAAAGAACGAAAATATATCACTAGGCTCAACTCACTTTCTTCTTTTGTAAGTTATTGTGATTTTTCCATGACTAACCACTAATCAGACCTCCTTGTTCCTCTTTAATAAAGATACTTTACTTACTTACTCAGGTTTCTTGGGAAACTGTACGAGAGACCTCTAAGCTTTATGGTTATGGTATCACTTCCTTATACAGTGGTGAAGGTTTTCAAGAGAAATTGCTTCTCAAGATGCCTTGAGAAAAAGAAGATGAAAATCTTTTGCAAAAACGTGGCTAACTAGAGCAAGTCATTATTCATTTGATGCTTAGCAGACAACAAGGTTCAAGTATAGAAATGTTTTGAATAAAAAATCTTCTTTTATATCTCCTTGAAATTGTCTACTCCTAGTGAAATAAATACCTGCAGAAATCTCTAGGACTATTTGTCAAAAACCACACTCTAAAATATCAAAAACTAATAAGATCAATGAGATCAAGTCACTGGAACATGTATATTATAGTTATTTTATTAAAATAAAATATAAAATGAGGTTGCATTAGCTAAACTAACAACATGCAACTTTTATTTACTATCCTACCCTACCTAAAAAGAAAGGGAAAATCTTTATTCAAGTGTAAGAACTCTTCCAATGTAACCATGTGCGGAGCAAGATAAGAAACATACTCATATCCATATATGAAAAAGTTACCGTAGTGATTACCTAGATATGAAGAACCAACCAACCTACTTGTTTTGGCATCAGAAGGTGTTGAAGAAGAGAATAATATTATGGCCTGATGACCTCTTGAAACCAAATTTCAATGTAATCTGGATGTTCATCAACAGTAATTTCTATGCTCTGCTTCATCATGCTATGCAGATCCTCTTCTTCTGGATGATTGAATTCTGAAGCACATAAAGGATCTGTTGAGATGGATGTTGAGAACTTCTCAATCTCAGGTCTTAATGATTGCTCTCCACTGGATATAGCCCATAATTTTTCATCTTCCTTCTCATTTTGGCAAGGAAAATCATTTTGTATCTCATTGGACCATGATTATTCTACTATTCCTAGAGAGGTAGACAATTTATTGGCTATTTTCAAGATGTGTTATTCCTGAGAAGAAGAGATCACCGCTGATACTAGAATTTGAGAGAGTTATTCCAAACTAATGGTCATCCTTGAATTCATTTTCCTGGTGGTGGTAAGAAAAAAAGGTTTTGTTGTTTCGTTCTGCAGAGGGCTCAAATGGTCTTGCCTCATGTCCCACTACTATTGATGCTTCAACTTTTGTTCTGTAGTGCTCCCTGTTTTAGTCTCTTCAGAGATTGATTTATCTCTTTGGGTTGAGCTAGCTCCTGTTGTTCGGTATTGGTCTGCGAAGTTTATGAGTGGAACGTTCCTTCCCCCAAAAAGGTCAGAAGGAACGTTGGTTGAAAGGCATGATTTATATTTAATGTATCTACCTTTTGGGTCTCTAGGTTTTGTTGACGGGCGAAATTGACTGTTCGTCAACTGGGAGAGTGGAACCGGTCCGGGGTTGTCTAAATAACCCAAGCCATTTGGGATGAACCACCCTGACGGGTTTAGCAGCTCCATTAGCCGATCTAAGTTCTAAGAAAATAAAAGAAAACTACTCTAAATTAACTAATCTAACTAAAACTAACTATTAAAACAAACTAATAAAAACAAAACTAAACTATTAATATATATACAATTTACTATCTAATACTACACAACTATAATTTTATAAAATCATATGATCACTTACTAACACAGTCAAATTTAATTACAAATGTACAATATTTACAAATTACAGATTTGAATGAAAACTTGAAAAACTCATTTGTAATCTGTCCTAAGACAGTGAGACTATTGTTTTTTGATTTTTACGATTTTATGAAAAAGAAATAAACTAAAAAACTATCTAGACTAAATAACTAAAATACTAACTCTAACTACAAATCTAAACTACACATATATCTAACTAAACTACTTAAATTATACTAAGAAATTAACTAAAACAAACTGACCCGAAGTAATGTTTTCCAATTTGTCCTGTGTAAGATGGTCAATTCAGTTGTTTAGTGGGAGTAAACCCGCACCAGATTCTCCACGATCTTCTCGTAAACGGGAAGCTGTTGTTCTCTTCAGATGCGACTACAGGACAAACAAAACATAAAAATTACAACAATCTTATGATTTATAAATCTTCACAGTTAGATAAATTTGCATGCAAAGATCTATACAAAATGATTCAATTAACAAAGAAGAGAAATCTGTCATTTATTAACTGAAACAAAGTGATTGTTGTACTTCAAAAATAGGAGAGATCAGATACAGACAACATATAAATCCAATCACATCAGCATGCAAAGAATTACGATAGCTAAAGTAGTCGATAATTAATTGCCAACTGATATGCCAAAACTTGAAACAAAAGTTTGATATATTGAAAGCGAAAGTTGTTACAAGACATCAACTTTCGTCTCAGTCTGAATCATAAATCCATAGTCTGGTTCTCCCACAGTGAGGATGATGATGAGTTTATTACAAAATGAAAAGTATTTAAAGACCTTCCATAGGGTAAAACATCCCTGTGGAAGTTATCAAAACTGTTTACACAAATCTGGGAAAATATCCCAAGTTTGACTAAACTAACAACCTAAAATAAAAACTATATCACACAAATATCTCCTAGACTGCCACAACATGCCCAATTGATTATTGCAATTCGAATGTACCTGAAAGAGGACAAAAATAGGCAAGTTAAAAGGATATTTTATTAATAAAATTGATAAAAATCTAATTTCTAAGACTAGCTACAGAATCCTGCGATTCTGTAGCTGGTCTAAATTAAACACAGAATCGTTTTAAAATCTAATTCAAACTTAAAGAATTAAATCCAAACTATCAAACCAATATTTGATTGCTAAAAGAATCATTCAAATCGGCACTTGCTAAATCGTATTCAACCAAACAATAACAGAGATGTATGCACTTTGTTTAATTCGTTATAACTAATTCGGGTATACAAAATCGTATCAAACAGTAATGAAATCATTTTCATATCCAATTGAAATCAAAACCAACAGTTTTAACAAATCATATGAAATCGTTTATGATGCCTCATCTATTAACAGAAAACACGATCGAATCCACACGAAATCAACAAGATCATTTTCAGATTGATATAACTGTATTAACATAAACAAACGACCCAGGCAATTAGCAAATCAAATCAAAACTGGTATGTAAATTGTCACAAACGAAATCGTAATAGGATTAATCGGTTGATAACAGGGTACGTGGAATTTGTCAAATGTTTGTTATTGCCAATTGGGGCAAACACAATCAATTGACAGTCCACGAAATCATCACTTGAATTCATTTCAAAAATGAACTATTAGCCAATTTTTCTCATCCGAATTCAACAGAGCTAAAATCAAAACCAAAAAAGCAACATCAAATCGATTTTCTATACAAATCCAACTCATAAAAGCAATCGTGCTAACTCAAGATACGCAACAACAAGAGCGAATCGAACAGTTTGAGTTTGACATAATCATTATGAATCAACACAGTTCCAAGATTTCGACGAAGAGATCTTTTGCACAGGTCAGATATAATCCAAATCCAAACGAGAATGTTGACAAAAAAAAGTCGTTTTTCCAATTTAATAGACTACATCGTATTTATCAAGCCAATTCAATCCTATGAAATCGTTTCAAAAATCAAATCATAAGAACTAAATCAAAGCCGTTGATATCCAACGACAACAAAATTGTGTTAAATCAAAACATAACCGTGTTACTAATTTTAGCGTAAAAACCTCCTGTTCAGGTCAGATACAAACAAAAACCAAGCGAAAGAAAAACCCATTGATTTTGTTAATTCAAACCAACAGAATTATTCAAAACGAATCAAACCCAGTGAAAACCAATCAATTTCTAAACTGGGCACGACCAAATCGTATAACCAAATCATAACTTCATTTAATTTTAGCAAAACGAAAACAATGTACAGGATCCACAACATAACCATTTTTGATAATCAAACTATGAAAAAGTCATTTCGAACAATGGACAGAGCTAATTGAAAACCAAACTCAATTCATTATATTAATCCTAGCAATTCATAAAATGAAATTGATATTGAAATTCATACCTGGATAATCAACAGACAACTTGGTCATGATATTTTGGAATTGACGAAGGCTGTCGCCGACTCGACATTCCTAAAAACGATCGAACAAGTGGTTTTCGACTTTTTGTCATTAGCTTGAAGATTGTCCCTTTCTCTTGACAGCACCGTGACTTGGTTCTCTAAATACTTAATCTTTGACTGTAACAAAGGAACGTCAGCATAGTAGCGCTCAAGCCACACATTACATTGGTTACATGATGTTTGTTCGGGCTTCGAAACGACAGTCAAGGGTTTGTTCAGATCATTGAGGGTTTCATTATGAAACTTGATTCCTGGGTAATTAGTATTGTTCTTTAGGCAAGGGGGTAATTAGAAACAAAGTCATACGGTGGCTCGGAGCACAAACCACGGGAATAAGGGTACTCTCCAGCTAGGAAGCGCTCGATATCAGAGTCCGAGTCTTCACTGAGGACTATGGGCTTTTGATCAGCGTTTGGCTTAGGTTTATTCCGAGGAAGTCTTAATATCAATCGAGCATTCTTTTTACCTTTGATGTTGTCAGTAGGGTTACCCTTGACCTTCTTGCTCACAGGCATTTTTACAGCCTCAACCTTGTCTATTATAATGTCGGGTAGGTCGATATCAGGGCCGACCGAGGGTTTGGGAGAGGGTAAAAGGGCATGGAAAGGTACGGGTGGCCCGACCTTAGTTTCACTAACCACAGGCTTATCGATTAGGACAGACTCTGAATCAGCAAAGCCATTTCGAGATAGAAAGGCTTGTCAATTGTCACCATGAAGATTTAAATGGTGAACGATGATGAGTTCTAATCAGGCTGTGGTGAAGAAAGATACTATCATCCTTCTCTCGTTTAAACCTCTTATCCATTTTGTAAAGTCTACACTGGAAATAAATTGGCATGTTCAATGGATATCCCATGAAATTCATTAACAGTCGAAGGTGATAAAGAAAAACCAATCCATACCGACCCTCATAGGTCACAAATTGTTTAACCATTATCAAAATATCATGCCACCTGGGTTTAAGCATGGAAATAGGCATACCTTTGTCACAGGATGTAACCTTTCATGATATGAATAGCAAAGGCCATGGCACCTCGTCGACTTTAGAGTTTTTAAACCATCGCTGGCCCGTGGCTGCCAATCCTGTGGTAGAGCTTATGAACTCTTCATTCAGCTCGAGCTGAATGTCACCTACTTTAGCCCTACACCCATAAAAGGTAAGGGAGAATTGTTGTGAAACAATCAAATTGAAACCCTCGAACCTCTGTACAAATGTGAGCCAACCACTATCCTCTAAATATTTTCGAGCGTTATTGAACAGTAGCAGGGCTTGACTACTGTTCGGCTCTATTCGCACCACCGGTGCCATAGACAGGAGCACACGGTGAGCGATGTGAATGAGGCAGGGTTTGAATGCAGCATACACAGGGGAAAAATGCTCACAGGCTTACCCGAAACTAGCAGAGGTGAAACAGGGATAGGGGTAAACATTAATGACATATCGTGCGAAGGTGGTGGAGCTATTTCTGCCCATGCAGAATAGTCATTACCAAGGTACAACCATCGGCGCTTAAAACTATTCAAATCACAACGCATATGTGTTACAACCATGCCACTTCAATCAATCAATCGAAACCTTTGGTAAGTGGATTAATCATTCGCGCGACCAATAGTTATAGTTTCAAAACCAAACAAATGAATCGAAACCAATACCAAGGGTTTGACTATGTGACATGCATTGTACAGAACGATTCATACCAAGAGTTTAATCATAATACCAATGTGTTTTTATGAAAAGTAGATCAATCAAAGAACATGTAAATCCAATCACCAATGCATCACAAACTCAATCACTCATGAAACGAAACTGTATAATCAATCAAAGAATGTCAAATGAGTACAGATCAAGAGGTCTTGCCAACTATATAATGATAAGTAAAATGTAAACGCAATGGGCATATCAACAAAAATGATAATGACAATTCAGTGACAATTTTAATGCGACTTCGAAAACCAAGTTTTCACGCTTGTAGTCATGAAAACAAGAAGAAAGGTAAGAGTGTAAATAGCGCAAAAATAAAAGTGTCATTTTATTTGAGAATTGCAATGAAATTTAAGGTTTGCAAAACACTGGTGTAGGCAGCTTATAAGATAGTAGAAAAATGTGAATTGGCTGCCATCAATGGCGACACACTGGTAGAAGCAGTTATCTCTGCCAAAAGAACAAATTCAAATTAGGATAATGAGAAAAATTCTAACTCAAAAATAACAAATAGAAAATCGTGTAAACATCATCATTAACCAAATATTCCAGCAATGTTTAAAGGATGAAAGATGATAACAGTCTCAAGACAAGTGAGTTGCGATATTAAAGATAAAATCTCCAATATTGTTGACAGAGCCACTGCTGCCAGCAGGCGTCCATAGCCTCGACAGGGTTGCCATTTAGCCCACTCTGACATCCATATCCTGCCAACAATTTCTAGATAAGAATAAAGGACATTAAGAGGTTTCTTATTTGCAAATTTTCATATACCCGACATTGCTTCGCTGCCAGCAGGCCTGTTCAGTACCCCGATGAAGTTGTCTTGGCACCATGCATGCATTTACCCACTTACAACAGACCTTTTCAGCATCCCAATGGGTTTACAAGCACTTCCCACAGCTCTATTTATGATTTGTTTTGTTTTGTTTTTCAAAGATATATAGTTGACCGGGGTGACGCTGAAAATTATGATATTTTAACATATTTTTTCAGACCTCAGCAGAATTTTTTTAAAAGTGTCCTTTATTAAGATCCAGAGATGTTTCATTTACAAAACCAACTTCCTAAGGCAGGGAGACATCTTCTGATTCATTCCCTTAAGGAATAGGGACAACGTAAAGAGATAATGGATGATCCCAACAAGCTTAGGTTAGAGATTGAAATCAGTTAACTTCTTTCAAATGACAAACTTTTGCCAATCACAGATGTAAATTTCAGAAGTATACAATTGATGTTTATACAATTTTATTAGCAGTTATTTCAGCAAAGGAATTTTCTGTTTTCTTTATATGAATATCTCAGTATACAGGTATGTGTATTTCCAAACACACAAGCTGATAAACTCAAAAGAGAAATCAAAAAGAAAAAGCAAAAGAAAAAGCAAACAAAAGAAAAACATGTACATAATATACAAGGGTTGTTATCAAGCAAAGTATCTTTTCAGGGCTTGGCCATTCACCGTATAGGTGTCAGGCTGCCCTTCAAGATTCTACAATCGGAAAGAACTGGGACCCAACTTTTCAGCAATTAAAAATGGTCCAAGCCATAAGTTTTGAAATTTTGTGTGCTCTCCCTTTCCCTCATGCAGTTTATCCCATTTCAAGACGAGGTCACCTACTTCGAAATTCCTATAAGAAGCAGAGTTAGAATCGAACCAGCTTTTAACCAATAGTTGATGCTGATCTAACTTGCGTTTAGCTTGGGCTCTTACCTCTTCTAGCTTCATCAAAAAATTAATTATGTTTTCTAAAGGGGGACAATCTTCTTCTTGAATTTTCTACGATAACTGAAGTGAAGGAAGAAGAATGTGTGGTGGCAGAATGGATTCTCTGCCATAAACGAGTGTTAAGAACCAAACATTAATATAGCATGGAAAAACCTTAGGAAAAGTACTCAACACCTTGAAATTGAGATAATTTCAGATAATA
>CBVK0100286295.1:0-23030 GCA_900067695.1 Picea abies
CTTTTATTAATAACTCAATGATTATACCTTTACAACCAAAGTCGACTACTACTCCATGAACCTGGTCCGGGATCCTCTTCACCAAGCTCCAAGTGCACCTTTGTATGGCTTCTCCTCTCGACCTTCTGATCTCTTCTTGGGAAGTGAATGGGTTTCGATGGAGGAAGAAGGGATAATTGGGGAATGCTAAGGAAATTCTCACAAAAGGGCCGAAATTAACTTGGGCAAGGAGGGGATGTGAAACGGGCAGCGCTTCACTGTTCTTATGTCTAGATGTGGAATGAGACCCCAACACCTCATTTTATATGACAAAAGGGTGGTTATCCGGTTGGGTGATGGGCTATAGGCGGTGGATTAGTTGGGAAGCTACCCAATAGCCCGTAATCTCAATGAATTCCTTGCAACTTTTTATTTTTTGAAACTTTTGCAAGTATACACGGGCTGTAATGGTGGATTATGCATATGTACGTCGACTGTAGTGGTGCAGGGCACGTACATCTTCAAAAAATGGGTTTTTTAGAAGATCAACTAAGTGATGGCTTGACAAAAAATGCATGTAAGAGGGCCAAAGGCCAGGTATGCATATGTAGAGAAATTTAGGGTTATAACAGTTAGGCACAGGTTCTACATATCTTTCACAATCCGAAGGATATAAAGCTGATTCTACCCTAAAGTTCCCAGCTTCAAATATCATATTTCTAGTCTTTAAATTATTTAATCAAAGGCCCAATCAATTCTGAGTAGTGCTGGAAATGGTATAAACTCATCCACCATATCCATTACTTGAAAATCTGTTGTGGTGCACACACCATCTAGATCCACTGTTGTATTCTTCAATCTACCTATGGGAATCTCTCTCTGCTGGTTTTCTAGCTTCAATTGGATATTGGAATACCCTAGTGTAGGTTCTCCCATTGCTTCCCAAGTCTTTTTTGGTAAAATATTGACATGTGATCCCAAGTCTAGGATAACATTTTCCATGTTAAAGTCTCCTATATTTTCATTCAATCTGAACTCTCTGCTAATTCTTTTCTTTTTATGGAACTGATTAATCTTCGTTGGTTTTGTTCCCATCCCTTCTTCTATACTATATTTCTCAAGCATACTTTTAAAAAAATCCATGGCATTCTTGTCATTAAGCAATTCAAAGAAAGATTCTAGGAAATTCTTTAAGTTACTTACTTTCTCTATTTACTCTACTTTGTAAGTATGATCCAAAGATTGAGGCATATAAAAAATAGGAGTATCATACCTTGACACAATATTCGATGTGGAGGATTCATTCTCCTTCAAGAACTCCTTCTTTGCTTCTTTGAAAGTTTCCTTCTACTTCTTTGCATCAAACTGCTGCTATGGCTGAGTGTTCTTCTGAATCCAACACTAAGATTCCTTCTTCTGATCATGTGCATCTGCTCCTGTCTTCACTCCTCCTTTAGTCACTATATTGATGTTCCTCCCAGGATCCCTTATTTATGCAACAATCCACTGAACATTCTGGTTACTTAGATTCCTCTTCTCCTGGATCTTCATCATTAAATTTAGGCACTCTTTTGTCACATGATCTACTGCACGACAATACATACATGTTTTTTTTGGTTGAGGACAATCTCTCTCATAGTGTCCTTTCTATTGAAAATTATGTAAGATAATAGGCCCTCTGACTCTTCCCATTCCTCCTCTTCCTTTTCCTCTAAATTCTCCTCTGTTCCCCTATGGATCCATGTTCTGTTGATGATACTGCATTGCTTGATTATACTGTGGGGGTTGCTGAAACTGTGGTACTATTTGAAATTGTTGTGCATTGCCAAAATGTGGCGTAGTTTGTCTGGTCATCAACTCAGCCTGCATCATGTATGCCTCTGAGGTTCTTTCCTTCATTAACTCCAGAGTTATACAATTTTTGTCTTCATGTCCCATTGAATTACAAAAGTTATAGAAATTGCTCTTCAGTTCTATCTTGTACTTCTACATCATAGGGCAGTGTTAAGGATCATGCCCATGTGTCTTGCATATTTCACACCAAGGCCCTCCTGTAGGCAATCGGTTTGGAATCCCTACTCGTAAGTACTGCACAAATGTCAGACACTCATTATTGTGATGTCCCTCTGATCTGTTGGATTTACTTCACACACACCTAGGATTTCTTTTTCCTAAGGTTTTTCCTTGTTTATTAGACTTTATCTAGTCTCCTAAAGTTTAGGGAGAATATTCCTCTAGGAGAATATTCTCTTCAGTTTTCACTTTAGTTTGACTAGTTGAGTGGAGTCTAGATGCTGCATTGGTTTTGTCACCATGAAACATTGGGATCATCACCAACTAATGTGCATTTTCCTTGGTATCATCAACAAACTAGCGCATTACCCATGATTCCTTGATCTCCTCCTCACGTCACTCTGTTCCAGTCAGTTAACTGAAGACTGGTAGACTAGTTAACTCAACTAGGTGGCAGTTCACTCTCGTAACTGCCCGAGAGACTAAAATAGGTGGCAGTTCACTCCCATAACTGCTGGTGTGTATTCAGATCACTCTATACCACCACTATGGCGCATTGGCTTCACCTCTAGTGCACATTGGTTGAGCTATATAGAGTATATCTATTGTAAATTATTCACTCTTTGAGTGTGGAATACAATTAATGAGAATTCTTCCATTCTTTCTCTCTTACTTCTTCTTTCTCAATTTCTCTCTGCAAATGTGTGTGGTATTTTCTAGATAGATCTATTCTGTTCAGGTTCAACACGTTTACATGGTATTAGAGCCAACAGATTGTTAGGAAAAAGAAAAAACAAATTATTTTTGTAGGTACCAAAGATTGAAGAACGCAGAAAAGATGGATTATTCGCCATAAATGCTTCTCACGCCTCATAACTGTTTGGAATGGAAGACAAAAATTCTGCTTCTACTCTTATGTAGAGGCTTGTACAAAATAACTGTGGCAATGGAAGTAGAGCCCGATTCCACTGATGAGAAAAATGACTTTCTCAATAGACAAGATATGGCCATAGGATTTATCTGCTTGTCTATTTCTCCAAAAATTCTCCACCAAGTATATGATGTCTCACAAGAGTCCAATACTCCAAATGGATTATGGATCATATTGGAGGTTTTATTTTGGAATAAGGAAGAATTAATGCAAAATGTTGACAAGATAGAGCAAGTAGAAAAGCCACTGGAAGATCAATCATCTCAATTTGAAGAGCCTTCTACACAAGCATTTGCACAAATTTGTATTCCATTAATTGAAGATGATGTCTACTCCATTTCAGATTTGTTTTCTGAATTTCATGTGGAAGATATATGGCATGCATCTTAGGGGTCACATGCAAACACGTTTCCATGCACAATGCATGCATCACAAGAGGCAAAAAGGGAGTCACACACATCCGACTCAATTATGATATTTTATGAGCAAAATTTGCAGAAACAAATTGGATATTTGAATTCCTCTCAGGAAAATATCCAATTTAAAAAAAACAAATCGTCTGAAATAGAGTCTGGGAAGTGAAGTTATAATCATTTTAATATCAACAAAATTTCAACATTTTTCTGGAAACGACTGCACGGTTTTCAAAGTTTCATCCAAAATTTATTTGGATATTCTTCATTACAAGAAGAGAAAGTGGATTTGTGTGGACATATCAATGGTGCATCTACTTCATCATATATGTGTAGACATCTACATATTCAACAAAATCTTCAACGAGCACAAAATTGCACAGTTGCGAGGTATTCTTGGAGTGAAGGACAAGGTTGCTTAGCAACTGCTTTTTGTTCCTTCTCATTTTTTTTCTACATTGTAATTTGAGGGGGGGAGGGGTTTCCCTCTTTCCTTGTTTATTCAATGTATCTTTTGTATTTGGGTTCCTAACATGGCCTCGTTGTTGGGACCCATTCTTTATTTTCACCATAGTGATGTTCAGGGGGGGTGTTGGAGTTACTTCACACATACCTAGGATTTATTTTTCCTAAGGTTTTTCCTTGTTTATTAGTCTTTATCTAGTCTCCTAAAGTTTAGGGAGAATATTCCTCTAGAAGAATATTCTCTTCAATTTTCACTTCAGTTTGACAAGTTGAGTGGAGTCTAGATGTTGCATTGATTTTGTCACCATGCAACATTGGGATAATCACCAATTAATGCACATAGTCCTTGGTATCATCATCAGACTAGTGCATTACCCATGATTCCCTAATCTCATCCTCACTTCACTCTGTTTCAGTCAGTTAAATGAAGACTAGTAGACTAGTTAACTCAGCTAGGTGGAAATTCACTCTCGTAACTTCTTGAGAGACTAGACTAGGTGGCAGTTCACTCCCGTAATTGATGCTGTGTGTCTAGATCACTCTAAACCACCACTACGATGCATTGGATTCACCTCCAATGAGCATTGGTTCAGTTATATATAGTATATCTATTGTAATTTATTCACTCTTTGAGTGTGGAATATGGTTAATGAGAATTCTTCCATTCTTTCTCTCTTGCTTCTTCTTTCTCAATTTCTCTCTGCAAATGTGTGTGGTATTTTCTAGCTAGATATATGATGTGTAGGTTCAACAAATTTACATGATATTCAAAGGGTACACCACACTGATTCTCTTTTCTCCCTACTTTTATTCTAGTTTAATTGCACTGTCAAGTTATTCAAGTCTTCCTTTAGCTCCTCTATAGCTGGATCTATCTGCTTATACTGATTCTCCTCTAACTGCATTGCTGCCTGCAATTCCTCTGCATGGGTTTGAAATTTTTGTTGTCTCAATGGATATTTGAAACATGGTAACAGATAATTTAAAAACAATTGTCTGTGCTGCATGTAAGAAATGGGGTACTTCAATTTACCTTTCAATGTCTTGAACTTCTGGTCGATGTCCCATACGAACTCTCCGGGTTTTTGTCTAACCTAAATCATCTCATTCATAAAACTATCCTCTAATTTCAGCCTCTGAAACTCAATGATCAATTCCTTCTTTATCTCTTCTACCGGTCCTGATGCACCGTTTGGATTGTTTACTGCTAGCTTCATATACCAATCCAGCGTGCGATTTCTGAATGTTATTGCTAGCTACACTACTTTTGTTGCCTTGTCAATGAATATTTTCTCTTCCCATATTCTCTCACACATGAATAGGTGCTTCTATGGGTCTTCTGATCCATCCCCATGAAACTCTGGTAATATTATCATTGGATCTACGCCTTCCATTGTCGAATGTGTTGTACCTGCTGTGCGCGATACTACGATCTGTGTACTGTTGTTCGGACTTGAACTCCCACTGGTGTTGCTACTGGTACTTCCACTTCTACCACTACCTACAATGTTTATGGTACTTCCACTTGTACCCTCACTTTTATTCTTATCTCCTATATTCTTCTGACTGTCGGTCACTTTTTCTCTAAACAACTCTTTCTTTGTTGATTTGTTAATCGTACATGGGGTTGTAGGTTCTACACTGATTCAGATTTGGACATGGTTATCTTCTTCCTCATTAGATCCTTCTCCTCTAGTATTTATTTCATAAGTGGTGCAAAATATTTCTTCAATGTGCTCCACAACATGAAGATCCTCTACCTCTTCCTCATCACTCTCCAAGCCTTCCCTCTCAGCTACTGCTTTTTTCTTCATATTAAGCTTATACTAGTAGGGTATTCCACTACGCGTTGTTCCTGCCTTTTGCATAATTTCCTGGATCTCCTCTTGATCCATCATAATGGGATATTTCTATTTACTATGCTCTTCTCTATTCATTTCCCCCTCCATCTCAGACCTTCCTCAGTGTTTCCCCTAACTCCCCATACACGCATGGTAATTTAGTTGTCTAATTCCATAGTTAATACCCCTTTATCATGCAATAATATCTTGATCGAAGTGTACAACGACCTGATGTACCTTTCCCTTGGACCCTTAAGAAATTACTTCTCTACTACACTGTAAGACTTTGATGTATCTACTGCAAACTCAGTGATATACCCCACTACAATGTTGTCTAGCCATAAATCTATTGCACATGTGAATTTTTTATTCACTCTCTTCAACCACGCGATACTTTATTCCATCCACTTCACTGATATAACTCTATTTTTCGAATGAGTATCTTTTAACCATGCTATCCACTCCTGCAATAGCGTGGGAAACTCACTAAAGAAACTCTCTTGTATTTCGATGAATACGTATCTCTCCAAGTACAGTCTTGGCTTAAACCTAGGGATTCTATTATATTTATGGGAAAACTCTAGTCCCTAAACTGTCAACCATATTTCAATCTCCGCTTTCAGGATTCCAACCTACAAACATTCCCTTTCTTAACCCTCATGCTATACTACGTGACACATCCCTCTCGATCTAATATTCCGAGTTCCAACTGACAACATAACCATTGTTGGTTACTTATGGGCTGACCTAGGTTCTAACTATAGGATTAACAACAACCCTTCGACCATCGACCCTTCTGGATACCAGAAGGCAACACAACACACAAACTGCACTGCAAAGTATCACCCGATATGGCTTCAGTGGGTGGCCGTAGGACTCAGATGTCTGCAACCATGGGATGTGATGTGTTTCTCTCTCAGAGGCATTGGATCTACTCACTTTTAGCCCTCAAACCCTCATTAGATCTTAGTTTATACCAATAACACTAATATTCCAATAAGACTTCATTAACCATTATATCAACATGTATTCAATGATGGGTATTCATCTACTGTAACATAAGATTCAGATCTAAACACTAGCCATGAAATTCATTTACTTGGTGTTGTTCTGCAAATTTCATGAGTTTTTCCTTAGCGCGCAGTAATATAACCTTTATCGATTAACATATTCATCATAAAGCTTGTTAAATCAAATATAATAGTAAGAAATGCAACCAATCATACACATGACATAGATATACTGTGGTTCACCCCCTCTTGGGCTACATCCACAAAAAATTGTCGCTTGGGTTCTTTATTCATATTCTTGCAAAATCTAGTGCTGCGCATTGTACATTCCTTCTGCCATTACATTCGATCTCCACAGATCGCAATAGTCCTCACAAATCTCCTAAATCCTAACCAAAAACCTAACCATGTAACAAATAATAGTTGAACCAACCAAAGGACCTACTACAACCTTTACATTACACACACCAACCCCCTCATGGTCCTAATACCTTATACTTATTAAATATGCTACAACACCCTTACAAAAACCATAACCCTAAGTGGATTAGGTTTGTCCACTTTCTCCTTGACTTAATCTCAGATGGTCCTTGATCCAATTGTTCTCTAAGTCGACATTTGTCCACTTTCCAATTGCTCTGCAAAAGTTTGTCCACTTTGTAACTTTTTTCCTCGGTGTTGCTTTTCCTCTTTTTCCAGAGCTTATTTTCCTCTATTTTTGGAATGCTCCCCATTTTTCAGTGCTTCTTTGATTCTTTCCCAAAATTGTCCTGCGCCAACAACAATTGGTTCTAGTTCCCGAATAAATCTTAGAAGTAAGGGAACATAGGTTGAGGAATCACACCATCAAAGAATATCTGGTTAAATGGAAGGATTTTCCCACAGAAGATGCAACCTGGGAAGGAGAACTGGTGCTTCAACATCCAGGATTGAGTTTGCTTGAGGACAAGCAATCTTGGGCAGGGAGGACTGTAATGTCCCCTTCCACGTAAAGGCACCATGGTGGAAATTCCGCTAATCTAACCTTTCCCATGGGCTAAGGTGGAAAAAGGGACCTAGGGGACATACAATTCCTAGAATGACTTTATAAAGTTAATTTATCAAAAAGGGGAAATGGGTCCTAGGAAACTCAAAAGTCATTTTAATTTTATAAAGTGGAAAAAATCACTTAAGTGAATTTATGAAATAAAGTAAAATAATGAGTGGGAAAAAGGAAAAAATGAGGAATAAAAGGGGAAAAGTGAGGAGTCTCTCCTTATTCTTGCATTGGCTCATTTGATAAAAATATTTGTGAGAGCTCTTGAGAAGAGAGACTAGGGTTTTTGGAAAACTTTCTTTGTTTACTGGTTTGCGGTGTTGCAACGATAGACCCTAGCTAGTTTGGGGAAGAGATCGCTCCAGATTTCTTCATTGTGATTCAGTGGGGATGAATATTTCTTTTTGGTAGTGAAGTATCTTAGTTTGGGTGAGATTTCTTTAGGGTGGAAAAAAACTATTGGAATAAGAGCGATGATTTAGAAGTGAGTGGTTGAGTTCCTTCAGGGTGGCTGAGTTCTTTTGACGACAACATAATTTTTTTATGTGTAGGGTGAGTCGCTTCTTTGGAAGAACGAATATTGTGTAGGAGAAGAACATTTATTATTGGGGTTGCATTCAACTCAGTTTGGGGGAGAGTTACAATGGTAAAGAGACCGAATACAAGCTGCCAACACCTACAAGACTGTCTCTCTATATTAGGATTGCTATTTATTGTTTGTTGGGTCGACTTGCTTGTTTACAGACTTGTACCATCAACAAGAAGATGTTGCACTCAGATTGTCTTGTCCAGGCACAATTTTTCTCTTATTTCACAAAATCAACCTACAATAACTTATATGAGGTTCTCTATTGTCTTATTTTGCACTTGTTGCTGATATTTTAATCGTACTATGTTGTCCTATAATATTAAATAAATCTCTGTGGTGTTTCCTCAATTACATCAGTTGTGTGTTGTGGGATTTATACTTTCTATGTAAACAGTGAGTTCTTTTTTAGCACATTAAACCGTACATAAACCACCCATAACAATTCAACAAACAATTAAAACATCACAACAAAAAATTGGGAGTTTTAACAGTGTAAGGACACCTACAACCAAAGTGTTTGATGAAATTCAACACTCAGAAAATCCCTATATATTGTTACAACAGTGAGGAATTTTTGACAATGATACTTAATGAATCTTACAACAAATTTCGATGGAACGATCAAAACAGGAACCAAGTTCAATGGTCTAGTCAAAATGTTAAAAAAATTGAATAGGTGAACCAATGTTAGAAACAATATCAAAGGAACTATCTTGTAAGAAACCAGAGGAAGCATTCAACAACTTAATTCCTGAATAATTCTCATCAAAGAACACATTTCTTCTGATAATGATCTATCATTTGAAAGGATCAAATAGTTGATATGATTTTGATTCTTCAGAGTTGAAAGGTGTCTGTTGATTCTTTCCAAACACACATCCTGTACAGACACCATCAGGTGGAAGAAATTTTGGAAGACCAAAAACCATATTCTGTGTGGATATTGACTTCAGAATTCAAAAATTTAGGTGTCTAAGTCATTCATGCAAAGTTCTTCTTCACTCATATATATGTGCAATGAGGGCATCCGGTCCAGTATCTAGTTGAGGAGAGTCACATAACTTATATAGTCTATCCTTTGAGTCGAGAAACATTTCGGTTACAATCAACATATCATTCTTCAAATCCATAACAAAGAACCAATATGGCCAAAACTCAACAATCTTACCAATATGTGTCAATTGGGAAAATGAAAAGAGATTTTCAGTTAGATTCAATATGTGATATATGTCAACAATTCTTCCAATTCAAAAAGGAACATCACCATGATCTACGATGTCAAACTAAAAATTATCAGCTCATGTGTTTCCCTCGACAGCTTTATTCAGGAAAGATAATAGAGAATCATCGTTGGCCATGTGATGAGTGCACCTCGAATCAACTACCCACTCATTCTTAGAGGTGTGAGAAAGAAACTCTTGAGAGGTTCTGATTCAAAAGGTTAATTTTTTGGTCGATCGATGGACAACCAAAATTTCTCCTTCAAACTTCTTAACCTTCACTCCTAAATCATCGCTCGTATTCCAATGGTTTTTCTCCACATGTACACATGTCCATTCTTTTATGATGAATGAATGGATAAATGAATGAATATTTTAAGGTTAAATTGCAACACACACTAGCTTAGACATGTTATTTCCTATAGAATGAATGTTAAAGGTTAAATGAATGGTAGATTTGAATGATGGTATGGTAGATATGATGAATATTGAGGTATAAATAGGTCTAACATCCCCATGAGCATCATCCCTTACATGATTGAAAACATCTATGTCATGCAATCACCCATAAGCCATCTTGGGTGAGACCATGCTGTACACTTTATGCACAATGTTTCCTTCTGGAGACCATAAGGAAACATTACGCACATAGTGCACAATGCAGTCTCACCTAAGATGGATTATGGGTGATTGCATGGCCCAGATGTCTACAATCATGGAAGGGATAATGCCCATGGGGATGTTAGACCTATTTATACCTTAATATTAATCATATCTACCATACCATCATTTAGATCTACAATTCATTTAACCTGTAACATTCATTCTGCAGGAAATAACATGTCTAATCTAGTGCACACTACAAATTAAACTTAACAAATTATCATTTATCCATTATTTCATCATAAAAGACATTAAAAATCATAAATAGCACATTCCACACATTGAACTAGCATTTTACCATGGTTCACCTCCTCGGGCTACGTCCACAAAGATTTGGCATTCTATGCTTCTTTATTCATCTTCTTCAAAATATTGCATTGTGGGCATTGTATTGTAAGTTTAGTAATGGTGATGGTGAGGCTGACCAGTTTCGTACCAAGCTCCAAATATTGCGCCCTGACCCTCAGATACAACTCAAAAACATACTCAACATGAGCTCCACAACTCTTGACCAAAACACTCCATAAAGACTAGCTCAAAACTCAGAAAAGTTCTCAAAGGTACTTCAAGACTTCCAAGGATACTCCCCTATCTACCTCATACATCATATATTTATACTACCAAAAATGGGTAAAAACCCTTACAACAAGGACACAAAACCCTAACCCTAATTGGATTAGGTTTTTCCACTTTACAACCTGTTAGCACTGAAAGTCACACTTTGACTGCTAAAGTGTAAGCTCAACACCCATCAGAATGTAAAAGATAACTTTGGTTTTGAATAGGTGGATCAACAAGATGGATAAAAAAGAGAGAGGGCTGCAAACTGTAGATCAATAGGCTACACCAATGGGCAATGGAGTCACAAACATCCTACTCATCGAAGGCACAAAAGATGCTAAAAAGAAAACAAGATTATATGCTGATAAGTGGAAGAATGAAGAAGGAAAACATAAGGTAGAAAGTTCACTAAACAAAGATCCTCTCAATTTAATGAATCAACAAATACTTGAATATAAACAATGAATGATGGGCAAAATACAACAGATCCTCTACTGCTTAGGGATCCATAAATCATTGACAACCTTTGATCCTCAAATATGCAATATATTCAAATAAGAAGAAATATAAACATAAAATTTACAATCTGAAATCATATCTCTCATGAGTCTCCAATAGCAGTAATGCTTACAACCATAAAATGCCCACAGGCTTACAAATGAACACACATAGAAAAACTGCCTACTTCTACTCTCTCTAGTCTCTCTTGGCTCATGAATCCTCCTTCTCCAAGAGATATCTCCTTCCTTAAATAGAAAATAGCATCCAAATAACCTTAGGATGTCGAATCCCATCTCCTCCATTGGATTCTAAGCCTTGGAGATAGGTGGCAACAATCAAAGAGACAAAAATCCAACAAACTGCTAATTTTCAAGAATTTGTTGGAAGTCATTAATAAATTGTTTCCACCTCATTGCAAGAGGCCTTTGATGGAGCTAACTCCTAGGTGTAGGTGTCCCTTGACATCTAACTAATCCTTGAGAAGCCTTTTGAATCCTCCTTGACAGGTGGCAGCCTCCCAACAAGGTGAATATCAAAACCGTGACCGCTACAGGAAATTCGGTAGCGTCACTGTGCAGATTCAGTAGCGCCAATTATATGTCTAATATCTCTCAAACCATAACACATTTCAAAAAAATGATAGAGATTTTTTTTATTTGGAATGTTATGAACAAAAATATCCTCCAGTTTTCAAAAATACCTTCTTAATTGTTCACAATCCAAGTTTTAAGTTAGTGACTCAAAACTAGTAAAATAACTCTCCACAATTCGTTTTATGCCAGAATTTAGGTAGCGAATTTAGGTAGCGCCCGACTGTGTGTTTGCATGCGATTGGGTAGCGCAAATCCGTAAGTGATTTTGATGCTTGAACTTGGAGATTGGGAATAACCCAATATAATTTCAATTTTCCCCAAAATAAATAAAATATCCCATAACAATTGTATTCATTTGTCAAAATGAATAATGAAGGATTTATGCAATGCTGAGGCATAAACCAATGTTGTGCTAACATATGCTCCATGGTGGATAGAGTCCTCTCTGTGAGGCTCTAAGAACTCTTGTAGTTTCAGTTCCTTATCCTAGGGTGCTCCCAACCTTTAACCTCTGGAATCTGCTTTGATATGTGAACTTCAACTGAAACTAAATGCAAATGAAAACTGAAACTGACAAAAATGATGAAAATGATGCTTGTTCAACAATCTTATTACACACACCTACTCTAATTATTGGGAAAATCAACATTCAAGTTACATAAAACAACCAATGAAGCCATTTCATCATTTTTTCAACTGTTTGAAGCTTTGAAATGTGCTTCCTTAAGCACCAGAGATAATTCTTACTTGAAGGCATGTCAAAGAAACATTTGGAAATACACTTTCCATTGAAGAAATCAATGAGCCTAGACTCACTTTGTGCTTGTAGACAGGCTGCAAATGGATCTTGAAAAACATCATCAATAATTGCCCCTGCGACATTGCTTTGTGTAAAAAGGAAAAATATTGCATTAGGTCCTTCCTCCACTGTTCTTGGTTGTTGTATGGCTTGATGATTTTCTAATTCATCCTCAATACATATGGCCTTGGTCCACTCTTTGTCATGAGGTGTATTAGGAAAAAGGCTTAGTGATGCTTGTCTTTCTTTAATTTCAACCTTTCTCATCTGATCACATGGCATTTGGTCTTGGCTTCTTGATGAAACTGAGCTTGTGTCTTCAAGAGGAATAGGGGGTTGATAGGGCAGTTCATCACAATTAGAAGTGTTTGGGAAACTACATTCTTTTGTTTTATCTTCTGATTGTGAGGGATATTCATCATAGCTTGGTTTATGGTCCCAATTTCTCAGTTTTTCACCCTCTAAAATTAGATTATCATATTTTTCTTCTTTTTCAGCAACAAAAATATGACATGAGGGTTGAAACAAGCTATTGTTGCTTTGATGTGAAGGGTACTTCTCTGATATAAGGTCTTCAACAGACTGTTCATGGAAATCATCTTCATAATCATCATACAAAGGTGAATCAATGACCATGTGACTATTAATGGCTGAGGGGATTAGTACAATAGCTGGGACAACTGATTGTTCAGTGAAAACATCCTCATAGTCATCAAAACTTGGAAAATCATGGCACACTGGTTCATTAACAATAGGAGGGACTACAACAACAACTAGTAAGCTATGAATTCGTTCATGACAAGCTGCAACACTATTCTCATGATGAAATAAATCTGAACCTAAGATGACCTCTTGATTTAAAGAATCGAGAAAAGGAGGAGAAAGGGAAATGATGGATTGTCCATATTGATCTCTCTTGGGGACCTAGATTTTGACATGAATGATGAATTTGTTCTTCCAATTTAGGAAAATAATTATGAAACTCATCATCTAAGTCCTTCTCTCTACAATCATCCCCTTCATCATCAATGCTAGAGGAATCACTTGCTGAATCCTGAATATATGATGCATACCCATCACAACAATTCTCAAAAAGTATTTCAGCTGGATAAATTATCTTGCAATGAGAATAAAAAACATCATGAAATTCCTTCAAAGAGGAAATACTAGAAGCATGGAGTGTTCTATACCATTGCCTCACATCTCCTTCCAATGAATACATGAACATTTTCATCAATATATCTTCATGATGGATGTCAAGCTACTACATCAAAGCATGAAATTCATGAACATGCTCAAAAGGGTTGTCATCCTCACCTTCATAAAATTTGGGCAACATATCTTGCCATTCATCAATTTGAGGCACATGATGTGGATAACCATCTATGGCTGAGAAATTGAGTGGGGCAAACCTCCTGGCCAGGATAGCCTTCATAGCCATTTAATTTGTCTCATCCCTAGTGGAGTCACCAACAGATTCTGAACAATGGAGTCACCATGGTGAATGTGAAGTCTTGAAGGTGTCCAACTTTAGTCACCATCTAAATATGGAGCTATCCAATGTCATTCTTTCCAGGGAGATTTTCAATCAACTCAAATTTGTCCCCGACAATGATGCCAATTATGTTAGCACTGAAAGTCACACTTTGACTGCTAAAGTGTAAGCTCAACACCCATCAGAATGTAAAAGATAACTTTGGTTTTGAATAGGTGGATCAACAATATGGATAAAGAAAGAGAGAGGGATGCAAACTATAGATAAGTAGGCTACACCAATGGGCAATGGAGTCACAAACATCCTACTCATCGAAGGCACAAAAGATGCTCAACAAAAAACAAGATTATATGCTGATAAGTGGAAGAATGAAGAAGGAAAACATAAGGTATAAATTTCACTAAAAAAAGATCCTCTCAATTTAATGAATAAACAAATACTTGAATATAAACAATGACTGATGGGAAAAATACAATAGATCCTCTGCTGCTTTGGGATCCATAAATCATTGACAGCCTTTGATCCTCAAATCTGCAATATATTCAAATAAGAAGAAATATAAACAGAAGAGTTACAATCTGAAATCACAGCTCTCATGAGTCTCCAATAGCAGTGATGCTTACAATCATAAAATTCCCACAGGCTTACAAATGAACACACACAGAAAAACTGCTTACTCCTACTCTCTCTAGCCTCTCTTGGCTCATGAATCCTTCTTCTCCAAGAGATATCTCCTTCCTTAAATAGAAAATAGCATCCAAATAACCTTAGGAGATCAAATCCCATCTCCTCCATTGGATTCTAAGCCTTGGAGATAGGTGGCAACAATCAAAGAGAAAAAAATCCAACAAACTGCTAATTTTCATGAATTTGTTGGAAGTCATTAATAAATTGTTTCCACCTCATTGCATGAGGCCTTTCATGGAGCTAAATTCTAGGTGTAGGTGTCCCTTGACATCTAACTGATCCTTGAGAATCCTTTTGAATCCTCCTTGACAGGTGGCAACCTCCCAACAAGGCGAATATCAAAACCGTGACCGCTACAGGAAATTTGGTAGTGCCGCTATGCAGATTCAGTATCACCACTTCTATGTCTAATATCTCTCAAAACACAACACATTTTGAAAAACTAAGAGAGGTTTTTGTTATTTGGAATGTTATGAACAAACACATCCTCTAGTTTTCAAAAATACCTTCTCAATTGTTCACAATCCAAGTTTTAAGTTAGTGACTCAAAACTGGTAAAATAACTCTGCACAATTCATTTTCTGCCAGAATTTAGGTAGCTCCTTCTAGTGTGTTTACGTGTGATTGGGAAGCGCAAATTCGTGAGTGATTTTGATGCTTGAACTTGGATATTGGGCATAACCCAATATAATTTCAATTTTCCCCAAAATAAATAAAATATCCCATAACAATTGTATTCATTTGCCAAAATGAATAATGAAGGATTTATGCAACGCTGAGGCATAAAACAATATTGTGCTAACACAACCTTCTGCGACCGACTGGTCCTTGATCCAACCATTCCTTGATTTGACTCTTCTTTTCCTTGCGCTAATTTTCCATGATTCCTGGTGCAATTCTCTCCTTATTTTTTGGAGCATGCTCCAACTATCCTCCAAAAATGTTGTGCATTTCCCAAAATAACCTGCTCCAATGGGCTCCCAACACTTACTTGTGGCTCATCCCGAGCCACTTAGGCAGTGTTTTCCTCCTGCACTGATTATTTAGCACCTGAAATATTCCTGTCAACTCTTGTACTTGTGATTTTTCCTGTGCACTCATTTCTTCTATGCTTTCTACCAACTGTGTTGTAATGTGGTATGTTGAGTACTCATCACACCCTACAAATACTTATGAAATTATATCACTTTTTGGGTACCACTTGTTTTCTTTTACTATCTAAATTGAGTTCACTTTGGATGATGATTTATTTTGTTTTTGTTTTCATGACTCTTATCAAGCAAGTCAAGTTTGTTTGAACTTGTTAAATAAAACCTTGTGTCTAAAAGAACTTGGAATCCTAACTAAGAATTTGTAGCTAACATTGCGACTAACACGCTCGTGTTCGACGTCGACAAATTTCAATCAGGTAAAGTGGCCACGCAGTTACACTAATCACTGATCGCCGATTCACATCGACATCAGTAGAAGGCAGAGTTGGTTTGTGTAAGTTATTCACCACGAAGAATCAAGAGATAACCGATCCCCATCAGCGTCGATGAAGTACAGGAGGGATAGAAATTGACAAAATCCATAAAAAACCACCGATAGCCAATGAATGATGTGATTGATTGGGGTTGGGGAAATCCAAAAGGGTTAAAACAATCAATTTTTTCCGTGACAAACATATCTCCGATCATCGACCCTCGATACACTTTCGGCATCATAATTTTTATAAGAGAGTCAAAAATGGAGAACTTGGGTAGGTTTATCGTTGATAATCGATCCTTAATAATTTTAAGCATCGGCAAGATAGGATCAAGTCTTAGAACTTTTTTCTTAATAAAAGTCTCGATTCCGAATAACATAGGTAGACGAGGATGCTGGTATCGAGTTCCACATGTCTTTTTCTCATAGGGGTTTTGTACAACTTAGTTTCGTCTCCAGTCATCTTAAGGTTTCCTGTGTCCTAGCCACACCTCCAAGTCAACCTTCCCACGTCAGCTCTATACGGAAAGATCGTTCAACGTCAAAGCTTTTGCAAGGAGATATCAATGAAAAGTGTTCAAAGTAGAACCCCGACACTTGACTCAACAACTGGACTAGTGAAATGATGGGATGTTTTGGGCATGAGATACGATTGGATTTTGGCATTTAATAGAATAGACAATGTTTCATCCTGCATATGTTGCTACCCTATGCGCTGATTGAACAACATTGATTTGAAATCATTGATTGGTCACGTTACAATCCGCACCTGCACCGTCAACCTACAATCGAATTTAATTTTAAACGTCTTTGAAGATCCGGCGACAGATTTAATAGAACTAAACTCATAACCCGAATTGAATGGCTGATGCGACAAGGTAAGTTCATCCCTATTTAAATCTATAGAACGACTTTGAACAATTTCATTCTGCGCACAAGTTCGAATTCCAGAGCATCCGAAGAAGCAAAGAAAGCGTCTTGAGATTGTTCTAATTCTCATATTATCAAGACCAGGTTAAACAAGTAGCAGAGGGAAAATGCCTCCGAGAAAGCCAACCACTAGATGCTCACCCAGAGAACCCAAGCTAACAGAAGCAGAAACATGTGAAGGTTCTTCTCCTGGTATTGTGAGGCAGTTGGAGTACGCTCCCAAGGTAGAGGCGGTCGTAAAAACTTCAACAAAGAAAGATTTTGTTCAACCTCCGGTCTTCAGGGATACAAAAGAAATCACTGGATCCAAAGTAATTCTTCCATAGTAGGGAGACCTTTTCAACATAATCAACTGAAAGGAGTACCCAGAATGTATCCCACACAATGACCCAAATGTAAGGGCACTTGACGACCAGGTGTTCCCAAACATCCGACGGTCATATTTGCACATGGTAGCCTACAAAACCCTAGTTTTCCCATGCATGGAGGTTTTGAAGTGGCTAAATGACCATACAGAGGTGAAAAAATGCTTAATCAACGATGAGAATGGCGGGTGTGTCGAATTTTTCCTCTCGACAGAAGTCCAAAAGTATTACAAACTCAGAGATCCATAGGAGCAGCTAAACACAGACTTCGTGGTGAAGTTCTATGAATTCCATGACACTAACCAGTTGATGGCCTAATGGTGGAAGGAGGACAAAAATTTTACAAACCAGAACAATGGTTTGTATGGGACAGTTAACCTGAGGGAGCCATACATCTACTTGATGGCTCTCATCTGCCGAATGTATGGAGAGAAGGACTGTTCCAAGTTTTCAGAAGCATGGATGCCCTTGGAATACATAGTGGAGATCTCCAGAAGCAACTTCAACTAGGGAGAAATAATTTCCAAGCAATTAATCATCTGTGCATAGTAGGCTCAGACACCGAAAGAAGGGGAAGCACCTGCTTTCCACATGGTCTTGTACCTACTCGATGCGATCTGTGCGAGAAATGTCTTCATCGGCATGAATTTAAACTGACATGTTGCAGAGCTCCATGTTCACGTTTATTCCAACATAATATCAAAGAACAGGTATAAAAAATCCTTTTCACTCATTTGCGATGAATTCATCACCCGTATTCATTTTATTGTATTTAAAAAGGAATGCTCGAGACTATCCGCAACAGCTAATAAAATGGTAGCGAAGGTAGGCCATTGGTATTTGGATGAACGCTCAACCTATATCATGGTGTTCGGGGCCACCAGAGCACCACATATACTCCCTGATCACGTCCCAGACTGGCTCATTATGGGAGAAATCTGCTATTAGACTATTCTGCAGGGCTATAATGCCACGCTAGTCAAGGACAAGAAGCGGGCTTTCATACCCTACGACTTCCATGTGGGGTTTTATATGGTAAAGGACACTTCTCAAGCCAAACAAGAAGGGCTGAGACAACTTGAATTCAGGTTCCCGACATGTCGATTCCGCAAGCACAACCCTAAAGGCTTGGTTCCCCAACATGCTTCATAGGTATCCTACTGTTGGCCATTGTTTTCATAGGGGCAGACCCGGGGTTCAATGCTACAACAACGCACCAAAAAAACCCTAACTACCGGCCCTTTCGGCAACACCTACGAAGCAGATGAAGTCTCACCCGAGGTAGAGGCAGGGGTGGTTGCAAGACTCAGGTGTCTGCAACCTTAGCTGGGACACAGATTTGTGATTATATCGCTTACAAAGCACTTAACATCGATCATTCGTCAATATTCAACCCTTATTATACTTCACAGATAACACAGAGCATCATAGCATTTACTTAGATCTAAGGTATTTTAACACTTGGCAATAGTAAAATAAATTAGATCTGGTAGATCAACACTAAGCATCTTCATACATGTCAGATCTAACATTCACACACCTCTAAGGAGCACAAAGCATAAGTAGATCTATCTAAATATATCAAAGCACTTAACAAAAGAAGGGATAAACACATCAAATTGAAGCACAAAGCATAACACACAGATTTACGTGGTTCACCCCCACCCTAGGGCTACGTCCACCAACTCTTCTTCTTTATTAGTGTCTTTAATCGGTTACAACACAGAGCCACAAAAAACCTTCTTCTCATAGGACATAATATTTACGCAGCTCGCTAGATCCTTCGTTCTTGTGCTACAACACAAAGCCTTCCACAACTCCTTACAACGACTTGTACTTAACACTGCAAGTTCAACAATATGCATAGAGCCTACTCAATCACATAGATCACTTGCACATAGCAATATTTACCATCACATAGATGTACTACCTCTTACATCGCCTAGATTACTTATTTATACATAAAAAATAGGCCTACACATGGGAAAAACCCATGGGATGACATCCCATTCCCGTTACATTATCCCAAAAATCCAAAAGGGACCCAAAAGTGGGCCGAGATTCTGCAATCTCTGCTTCATCTGGTGCTCCATCTTCGACAGGCTGTCAAAGTCCCAAAAAATGGTCAATCATGACCAAGTATCTCCCAAAACTTGGTTAAGGGCCAACATACCCCCAACACTCACCTGTGACTCGTCCCAAGTCACTCTGGTCTGATCAATTCTGCCTCAAATGCCTCGAGATTGGCTCAAGATTCTTCAACCTACTATTGTACTATGACCTCTTGCTCGACAAATTCCTATATGAGTGTGTCATTGCCAGGTCCCTCTAGGCGTTGTTCTGTTGTACTCACAACCTGGTCTAGCTCTGCTCTTCGACTTTCAACCTCTGTGAAAAATTGACATGCCTTATCTTGCACCGGTTGAAGTCGTTGAGTCACGTCCATCACTTTGCTCTAGATCGTATGGATCTGCTGCTGGGCCATGTGCTGCTCATGAGATCTCTTCATTCTTTCTATGGGTGACAGGGCCTTTAGCTGTGTCTATAGATTTTTAGCTTCATACTTCACCTCCTAGAGCTGCGACTCCAATTTATATAACTCTGGGTTCTCGGTGAGGTTCTCATATGTCTGGGTGTTGCGACTACTCAGTTGCTTGCACTCCAAGGCAAGAGATTTCAACCTATCAACTACGCCGTGGGCAGCGATTTCTCTTTGGTCTCTGATCTCATGCGGGGTCTCAGGTACTGCACAAAGCTCTAGATCTGCAATGCGCTGCTGGAGCTTCTGGATTACTCCTTCCAGTTGTTCCACATGCTGTGGAACCTGTTCTTATGTCTGTACTTCAATGACCGTCATAGAGAGAAGTGTTCTATTGACTAGTTCCTTTATCTCGAGTTGCTCTGCGAGCAACTATTCCTTGCTTTGTTGTAGCTCTTCTTTCTTTGCATCCCATTTTTCTTGGAGAGCAATCTTTTCTTGTTTTGACGTGCTGCACTGCTCCATAAGAACTACCTGTACCTGTGTTAAAGCATGAGTGGCTTTCTCTGCTTCATCTTGTGCTTTTCAAAGTTGAGCCTCGACTGTATTAGCAATCCAATGGAGTTGAGATGGCTCATCTCCTACTTCTGGTGTTTTGACTGATAGGGGCACAGTGGAGACTGCACGCTTCGATTGAAGTGCCTGCTACACTCCTTGGAGCTCTATCTCAATCCGACTGTACATCTCCTCTTGTTTAGTTTCTTTCTTCTCTACTATCTCTATCGCAACATCATTTAGAGATACGATGATGAAGTTGAAGTCATTTGGGGTCAGTGTGGTCTGCAGCTTAGTCACAAGATTTTTGGACTTCTTTCGGGAAGAAGGTTTCTGAGGTGAACCCTTCCTCTTCTTCAAAAGCTCCGCTTCGTCTCTGCACTTCTGTTCGAATTATTCTAACTCTTTGCCATCACCCTCTTGATCTGGCATGATGGAAGAAGTCTTCACTGAGGCACTGCTTAAGTCTTACACTTCGCTGATCTTCTGTCGCATGCCAGGTCCAGGTATATCCTGCGCAGTTTTTGGACTATCTACATCAGATATCTCCGTAGGGTTAGCTGGAACAAGGAGGTCTGCCGACCATTCCTTTGTGATCTCCTCCAGATATTCTTCTGTTAATTTATAATAGGACTGTAATTGCTGCTTGTGCTCATCAATGCGCGCTGTGATGTAGAGAGAGTGTCTGTCTGCGTTGAACTTCATCAGGGGCCAAAATCCGTGGAGGGTGTTCAGAGTGATGCGTGGTGTAGCCTGGATAGATACTTTCAACTGATTATAATATGAATGAAACATGACATTTGACTACCATTGCTTGTTCATTTCATTCGAGTACCACATGGTACTGAACTTCGTGGCCAACAGTTCAAAGGGGTCGATGCCCGGGAAGGTCGCACCTTCCGGCATTTCCCATGCAATGAATGCGATCAGTATGAGAATCCAACTGAAATGAAACTCATACCCTTGGTCCTATGCTTCCCTGAAATCAAGCTTTAGCTGGTTTACAAGGTACTGTTCCCAATTCATCTGTACACCCTCTGCACACTTCCTTGTGAGGTCGACTACGAATCCGGTCACTTGGGTGGGCCAGTTCTTGCAAACTAATTTCCCAGCAATTAGTTGACAGACTAGGTGGAATGCGCCGTTCTAGATAGAGGCTACCTTGTAGCCTCGTGTTCCTTTCTCAACATCGCCATACGTTTCTTTAATCTTATGCGCTAATGCTCTGTCCGTGGTTTTTCCAGGATAAAAATCCTGCGGGTCAGGGCCTTGTATGCTCAGCCCGGTGATCCGATGGATCAAGGTTGGATCCACTCTGATACGTCGGTTCAATCCTAAATATCCTCCATGGTAACAGGATAACAACAACTTAACATATGCACTCACTTCCTAGTGTTTTCCAAAGTGTGGGATCTTCATAACATTAAGCAGGGTAGACTACACGAGGTTATGGGTCCAAGGCTGGGGGATAATATTTGAATTCTTGCCTTTCATCCTGGTCAGATACTTATGCAGGGAGAGCATACTGCAATCTTTACGGTCTCCAAGGTTGAATTCACTAAAATTTAGCGCTGCTATCTTATCCTGGTGTATGCGAACTTCACGTATCCATTTCGGGAGGTATGCAGTGACCAAGGCATAGTCAAAATCTCTAGGCACACTATCTCTATTCACTGCGTCGCTCAGAGGAGGTATATACATACGTAAGATGCTTGGAATCAACTTAGCGTTCACGATATTGTCTCTATGCTTCGTTCTCATCTCTGTCACAATTCTGGAAGTTCCTGCTCTGCGAGCAATCGATGGAGAAGCTTGGAATCCTCCTATCGACGATCCTTGCACACCGACAGACATTATTCTTTCCGACATGACTTTCTCGGTCCTAAGATTAACAAGTACTTCCTTCACAGATTGTTCAAGTGTGCTAAGCTCTTCAGACATACACACTTAGGGTTAATAATATCGGGTTCACGAAGTAATGTAGACATGGTAATAAGATGGAAAGTAAGGGCGTAATTGATCCGTAGGATCTTTTAATGACTATGGTTGAGTTTTTTAATTTGCATGTGTTAATTAACCATATGAGAAGCTTAATGAAAGAATGAGGAAAAGAGAGGAATTATGACAGCCATATACACATATGCAGATCTGAAATGAAGTAATAAACAACAAACCATAACACGAGAATTGATAATGGAGTTCGACACAATGTTGCCTACGTCTCTGGGCCTTTGTCTCTATGGGGGAGGCTTCTTTATTTATGTTCAAAAGCTCAAAAGTAAATAGTAGCAGTGCCAATTGGCTACAAGACTAATCTGGTCATGTTCTTCCATATCTCTAGAACCCTGCAAAGAAAACGACACACAAAACGGACGTTCGGAGCTCCCAGAAATGACCCGCAAGCGTCTGCTCCTCAATAGCTTCCCTGCATAAAAATG
>CBVK0100286296.1:0-23027 GCA_900067695.1 Picea abies
CCACCGGAAATGGAATGACAAGAACTATCCATACAGGATAGTTTCACTGACAAATTCACTAGCATTCATCTCATTATTCCACGAAATAAGCATGGGTTCTCTAACCATACTTGTAGGATAACTCAATCCACAAAGCGTCTTCCCGTGAGGGATTTCACCATAAGGGGACCACTTTGGAGTTCATCCATTTCTATTTATTATCAACCATGACAAGACAATAACGATTCATCTTTACAACAAACAATCTTGGGTCCATTACCCAACCTTTGTGCTACATGGCTTTCTTCAAGGGTTGACATCAATGACAACCAACCTTAATCAACACTTTGGATATGTAGTGAACCATTGTAATATATTATCTTCTAAAGAAGAGGAGCTCCAAGCTTCTAGAATCTTCATATAAATTAGGACATTTTTCCAAATAGATTGTGAAACCTCACAATGCATAAAGAGGTGAGAGGTCATCTCTTCATCTCTGAGACAGAGACTACAAGCTAAAGGCCCAATCCCACCCCTTCTCCTATAATTAGCACCAGTAAGAATACAGTCCATCAAACAAAGCCACATGAAACAAATAATTTTACCTGGGATATTTACTTTCCAAATAGCCTTATACCACCATCTATTATTATCCAAAATATTAATATATTATAAAGATTGATATGCTAAATTGGCAGTTACAGAACCCTTCTCTCTGTTCCATGACCAAACAAGCTTATCTCTTGAATTATTAAGAGAGATTCCGCTGCTTCGCAACATAATGAGAAATATGTTCCACTTCGTAGCCATCTCGCCTGACAAACCAAGGTGATTAGCCTCAAGCCAACATTGATTAGTTCCAGCACTATTTGCGATAGTCGCTTGTGCTAAAGAGAATATATGCACATTATTTAGATGATGTATTAGAGAACCCAAGACACTGAATGACGTATTACCTCCAATGAAAGGATCTAACCCAAGAATGACATGTTTGCCACATCCTATCGACCAAGCCAACTGCCGCTTAATAAGAGGTAGAGAATTCATGAAATAATTCCAAAGGCTACCGGGAACATACATTCATTTTTGCGCAACCAAGAAGTCAAGTCAATACCTTTAAGGTATTTCTTTTTTAGCACCGAATTCCACAATCCTTTTCTGAATAGCCCTTTCTAGCATGACTTGAAAGCTAAAGACTGAGTGAACCAATATAAATTACGAATACCCTAACCACCATACTCCTTTGGCTTAGCGATATTTTGCCATTTGGTTAAGTGGAAGCATGTAGATTTTCTATCACCTCTCCAAATGAATTTAGCGATGAGCTGCTGGATCTTGTGGAGGATGGAGGAAGGAATCTTGAAAAGAATAATCCAGTACACATGAAGGTTTTGTAAGACATATTTTGCTAAAATAAGCCTGCCTCCCATGGAGAGCCAACTAAAGGACCAGTTTCCAATTCTGTTCTCAACTTTTTGAATCATCCATTTCCAATCTGCCACTATGTAATTGTTAGGTTTTAAATAAAAACCCAAGTATTTCATACCTTCGTCAATACTAATAATCTGTATATTAAATGTTGACCGCAACTTTTTCTCCAGACTTGAATCAATATTTTGTGCAAGGAAGCACGACTTATGGCAATTAACATCCATACCTGTGGCTAGACAGAATTTTGTGAAAATAGATTGAAACGCCATCCAATCCTCAAAATTTCCAATGCCTAAGATGAGAACATCATCGACAAAAAAAAGATGAGAGATGATAGTCTCAGAAGCAACTTTGATGCCATGAAATGTCCCTGCTTCCACAGCCTTTTTCATTAATCTGCTAAAACACTCAACAACCAAAAGGAACATCAATGGGGAGAGAGGGAACCCCTACTGTAAACCTCGATAGCTCTTAAAGAATTCTGTAGGGGAACCATTTATCAAAACTTCCATGTTTACATTTGTTACACAAGCCATAATCCATTGAGCAAACTCTCATTTTAATCCAATATGAATTAGTAATAACCGCAGAAATTGCCAGCTCACTTTTCCATATGCCTTCTTTAAGTCCAACTTAAGTATAATTAAGCTTAACTTCTTTGACTTAGCAGTGTGTAAACACTCTTGGGCTATCCCCACAACATCAAAAATCAATCTATATTTAAGGAAGCCAAATTGTTCGGAGGATATGCATGAGGCTAGTTTGTCTTTCAATCGGGAGGAAATGACCTTAGATATAACTTTATAAAAAAAATTACAGAGGGCCATAGGCCTGAAATCATGGAAGGATTATCTCTTGCTCACCTTAGGAATTAGGGAGAAAAAAGTAGCATTGAGAGCACCCAGAATATGAACTGAACATCTGGATTCATCAACTGCCTTGAGAAGATCCTCCCCCATAATGTCAAAGAAAGTTTGGAAGAGTTCCTGAGTCCACCCATCCAAGCCAGGGATTTTATCCTTTGGCATTCTACTAACAATTTACTCAACTTCCTCTAAAGTGACTAGTTTACCTATCTCATCTCTTTATGCATCATTGAAGAACCTGGGCACATCCTTGAGTACTTTAATCTGATTGCAAGTGTACCTTGCCTCTATTGCACTGAACTAGGATTTGAAATGTTTATATGCAATCTCCTTAATATATTTTTCTGTAGATTTGTAGTTTCCTTCCTCGTCAACTATATCCCAAATTGTATTTTGACATCTTCTTTGAGAAGCGAATTTATGAAAGAATTTTGTATTTTTGTCACCCTTTTCAATCCAAATTGCTCAACTTCTGAGCCTCGATGTGGATTCTTCCATTTCTAGAATATTATCCTTCCTTTGTTTAAAGGACCTGAGGAGGTTCAACTCTTCCTTCTCGAACACCTGAGACAGACAAGTCTTGAAAAGCTCTGACATAATTTGTTCGATGTGAAGAAGTTTTGAGTGGATTTGTTTCTTTTTATTTGTCTGCCAAAGAACGCCAATTTTTTTTAAGTTTCTCAATTTTGCGCACAATAGATGGATAGATGATATATCCGATCAATTTTCCATAGAATGCCAAGTATTCCTAAGAAGGGATGTAAAATCTGGATCAGATATCCAAGTGTTATTGAATTTAAAAGGAGGGAAAACTTTATGAGAAGACTTCTCAATTTGTAGGCAGATCGTATTATGATCCGATATGGTGGATTTTATAATCCAGGTTCTTGTTTTACAATGACTACTGAGGAGGGTTTCATCAATGAGGAACCAATCTAATCTTTTTGAGATAAATATTTCTCCATCTCTACCATTCCTCCATGTAGGATCCATTTGGATCGGTTGGAGGTCCACTAACCCAGTTGTTTGTAGGATATTAGAAAAGTAGTATGCAAGAGGGTCATTTCTAGCCGAGTTTCCCCACACCTCTCAGCCAGAAAGAGTAAAATTAAGATCGCCCCCAACTATAAGTCCATCTTCACTCAACAATCCAGACTCCAAAAGGGGTTGCCAAAAACTTTCCCTTTCTTTATATGGCGCATAACAATTGAGAAGTTTCACCTTTTCAGCAGAATGTTTGAATCCACCCTCTAGATATATACCTGCATTGGTGCCAAATGCAGACATCTCAGCAAATGCAAGGTTCCACCCAGCCAATAAACCACTCGAATGACCATTTGGGTCCAGAGCGACACAGTTTCACATCATAAAACACTGAAGAAAAAAAAATTTATCCTTTTCACCATCCACCAAGGTTTCTTGAAGAAAGACAATATCAAGATTAACTCGCTTTAGAAGAAATTTGAGGGATGCAATTTTAGTGGGTCCCCCAAACCCATGAAGATTGAAAGAAAAGATTATCATAAGGGAACGATAGAGGTCAGTTGGCTTTCTCTAAGGGCCGAGATGGGAGCTCTAACAGAATATGAATGCAAAGAGACTGGGAGAATGAGATCTAGAGAACAGTCGGGTTCTACAATAACAGGGGATAACGCTCCAAACTATGCCAAATCGCCTTCAACAGCCCCAGGGGGTTTCTTTGGAATACGGGGCTGAGACTTTTTCCTGATTGTCACATTGGAACGGGATGAAATGGAAGAAGGGTATTCCAAAGAAACCTAACATATATTTATTACATGTTAAATTTTGATAAATCGATTGAGGTTCAAAACCCTATTATTGGGAGGAGACACCCAAAAAAATCTAGCCATGATAAGTGTTGGTGTGGCCCAGGCCCGGTGTGATATCCGGGTGATTTTGACGACTTAGATGATAAGGGTTGATAGACCTAGCAAACAAATTTTTTTTTTTTTTATTACATATATAATTTTTTAAATTCAAATTGGAAAACAAAATACATATATTTATCTAAATTAAGTAATCAAATTATTATATAAAAAAATTGTTTATTTCATAAATAATAAAACAAACTTTATATATCAATTTCAATTAAACATTTATATTAAATTAAATTATCATTATAATTATATATTTTAATAACAATATCTTTATTAAAATGTAAATGGATACAATATGAATTATATCCTTTAATATTTTTTTATAAAAAATCACTTCTATATATAAATAAATATAAAGTCTATTTGATTGTTCTTCTATATGATTATTAAGGGGTTTCAACGATTATTAGTCCCTACCAAAGGCGTAGAGGGACTATAGCAATCGATAATTCGTTGACTTCATATTAATTTGTCCTTTGACTAAAAATATTTGCATAATATCTATTGTTGGAGCTAGGGAACTAAAAACATTGATTTCTATATAATAAAAAATACCATATATGTCATGATCTGATTGGATAACAGAATGGAGGTCTTATTGCCAGCTTCGTTATTCCCAATGTTTGATATGTTAGCATATCCAAAGTTTTTTGATCATATACGATCTTTCTGAGTTGTTATTTCTTGAAATGTTTGGATATCCAAAGTTTTGAAGATAAATAGTCAGTTTTTTATAAGTTGACTTCATATTAGTTTGTCCTTTGAATAATGTTTTTTTTCTTACATAGGCTCTATTGTTCGAACTATTGTTACTAATTTTTTTTATTATTGTTATAAATGTTTTTTTCGTACGTAAGAGACCTGCCACACTTCATTGTTTCTTAAATGTTTACAGAGCAGTTCTAACAGACTTAAATGTTTACCTAACATGATTCACAACCTTAAATGTTTACTTAACAGGCATGTTACAATACATTTTCTTCCGGTTTTTTTTTATATGAAATGTTCTCTGCATTCAATGTGGGCAATATTGTTCTTCAGCGACATTGTTGGTTCACTGGTTCATGCTTGCTTCTTGCTTGTTCACTGATTTCTTATTTGTTTGTTGTTGTTGTTATTGTTTTCCCGTTGGTCTTGTTGCAGTTTGCACACTTGGCGTTCTGCAACCGCAATTGGAACTGCTCTTCTATCGTTCCCCATTGATAGGTGGGTTTGGGTGTCATGTTTATTTTCACTTTCTATTTGCAGTTTGCAAGTGGGAAATTTGACTACTGGGGATGGCTGAGTCGAAATCCTCTTGCAGAACATCTTTGTATGTGAGGAGAAAATATGATTTCCTTTTGCGATGCATCACTTTTGTTGTGATGGAGGTAGGTTATGTGTCGAACATTGGCCTTCTGTGGTTCTCCATTGACGGGTGGGTTTGGGTGTCGTGATTAGCTTCGCTTGCTATCTGCAGTTTGCAGGTGGGAAATTTGATTGTTGGGGATGCCTAGGTCGAAATCCTCTTGCAAAACATCTTTGTATGTGAGGAGAAAATACGATTCCCTTTTCCTATGCGTCACTGTGGTTGTGATGGAGGTGGGTTCGTAGAGTGAATCTTGCGAGTTTGAGGAGTCCGCGGTGGAATTGTAGATCACGAAACTTTTGAGTGAAATATGTATATCACGAAACAAGAAGCAGTCGAGTTCGAAAGCGCCAACCCGAAAACCGCGACCATAAAATTGGCTAAGTATGGAAAGGAACAACGACCGGTCGGATTCATCATGTGAGGATATATATGGAGATGAAGATATGTCAGCCCGCCAACCATGGAACCCACAATCATAGAAAGGTGAATAAATATATAACCAGAAAGCGACAATAGATGGGAAGAAGAAAAGGGGAAAAAGGCTAAGTATCTCACAGAAGAAAATCTATTGTTCGTTTATTAATGCCAATATTTTTGAACCCCTGGTGAGTTCTCACTAGTAAAAACATAAATTGCAGATCACGAAAGTTCTTTGGCTGCAAGATGTAAATGACGAAACAGGGGACATAAGTGTTGGATATCACAAACCCGGGACCCGGTGGCCAGATAATTGGCTAAGTTTTGGCCAAGAGAGAATTTTGGCACCCGGACCTCCGCCATATACAAATTGACTACCGGACTCCGACATCGCCCCCTCTTCTGTGTTAGACATTATGCATTCAAATGTTCCGAGTGATACAATTTGACCGTCAGAGCCTCACGTTTTCTAGGGAGACCTTGTCACCCTATTTTGTATCCTCGTGTTGGCAGGTTCATGAAATCTCCAATTCCTAGTCATTGTTTCCTGTTCCTCCCATCCTCGTACTTCTTTCCAAATATGCAACACCAAAGGTTTAATACTAAAACACCATCATGCAACAACCGTAAATATCGTCATTAATAAGAAAAAGTATCGAGGACTAACCATCCCTACAGAACTTGTCCAGAAACATGCAAAGAAGATCTTGCCAAGTAATGGAAAAGATATTACAAATTTCAATATATTAGCAAAAACAAGTCCGGGCCAACGTTTCCCTATTCCATACTAGGACACTTTTTCGATTGCGGGTTCCTGGATTGACGGCCTCAGAATTGTGTTTTGAATCTTCTGTGACTTGCAAACAGTGCTCAGAGTTCCGTGATATACAATTTTCCCGCTGGAATGCCCCGTCACGAGCCCAACCGCCCATCATTTTTTTTTTCTTTCTATTGCTTATGAATTTCAACGAAATTTGCGAACCGAATAGGATCCTGCAAATTGGAAGATGATTTACATTTGGACCAGAAATAATCTATTAATATATATTAATATGAATACTATTGGAATAAATATAAAAACTCTCTTTAAATTTTCCCTCCTTTCTCCCCCTTTATCGTTCGATATTTAGTCGCATCTCTATGATCACAACCTCCTGGATTCGCAGATTGGAAGATGCTTCTTTTTATCTATATTTTCACACCATGAGCCTGACCGACTGCAATGCCTTTCAATACTTAGCCAATTATCTGATCATTGGGTCCAGGGTTTGCGGTATCTAACACTTATGTTCCATGTTCCGTCATATACATCTTGCACCCAAAGAACTTCTGTGATCTACAATTTATGATTTTACTAGTGAGAAATCACCAAGGGTTCGAAAAGATTAGCATTAATAAACGAACAATAGATGTTCTTCTGTGAGATACTTATCCCTTTTTCCCTTTTCTTCTTCCCATATATTATCGCTTTTTGGTTATATACTTAGTCTCCTTTCTATGATCGCGGGTTCCAACATTGGTGGGCCGACATATCTTCATCTCCATCTATATCCTCACATGACGAATCCAAATGACCGTTGTTCCTTTCCATACTTAGCCAATTTTATGGCCACAGTTGCAGGGTTGGCGCTTTCGAACCCTGCTGCTTCTTGTTCCTTGATATACATCTTGCACTCAAAACTTTCATGATCTACAATTCCACCGTGGACTCCTCAAACTCGCAAGATTCACTCTACTAGGGTTCATGAATGTTTCAAAGTATCTGTCGCTACCTTCCATCCCCATTAACTTCTCGTCCTTCCTAATATACATTAATTATGCTCTTACTAGTGACAATTGAACACACTGGTACAAAATAATTGGCACTCGGTCCTCCACCATATACAAATTGACTACCGGATTCTGACATCATCCCCTCTTCTGTGTTACAGATTATGCATTCAAATGTTTCGAGTGATACAATTTGACCGTCGGGGCCTCACGTCTTCTGGGGAGACCTTGTCACCCTATTTTGGATCCTCGTGTTGGCGGGTTCATGAAATCTCCAATTCCTAGTCATTGTTTCCTATTCCGGCCATCCTCGTACTTCTTTCCAAATATGCAATGCCAAAGGTTTAATACTTAAATTCCATCATGCAACAACCGTAAGGATTGCCATTAATAAGCAAAAGTCTCGAGGACTAACCATCCCTACAAAACTTGTCCAGAAACATGCAAAGAAGATCTTGCCAGGTAATGGAAGAGCTATTACGAATTTCAATATATTAGCAAAAACAAGTCTAGGCGAGTGTTTCCCTATTCCATACTTGGACACTTTTTCGATTGAGGGTTCCCGGATTGACGACCTCAAAATTGTGTTTCGAATCTTTCGCGACTTGCAAACAGTTCCCAGAGTTCCGCAATATACAATTTGTTCACTGGAATGACCTGTCACGAGCCCAGTCATCCGATGTTCCTTTCAATACTTAGCCCCAAGTTGGTTGTATCTCCATGACATTATACATTTACTGTGTATCGATTCTGCCCTATCGTTTCCCTGTTTCATATTTAGACACTTTTTCGATTACGGGTTCTCAGACTGGCGGGCTCAGGATTGTGTTTCCAATGTTCCATGAATAGAAAACAACACCCAGATTTTAGCGATATACAGTTTGTCTGTAGGAATGCATCATCATGCTCTCTTCCATGTTACATGTTCTGCGATCAACACTCCCGAGAGATGCAATTTGACCCCCAGGCCCTCACCTCTGTTGGTTGTATCTTGTAGCCCTATTTCGAAGCGTCACCAACTGCTTTCAATAATTAGCCATTCCTTACTTGTTGTTCCCTGTCCCCGCCACCTTCCTACTTTTCTCTGGAAATGCAATTGGCAAGCTTTAATGCTAGCACTTCATTGTGCATGAACCTTAAACATGTCATTAATGACTGAAAGGGCCTGTCATATACAAATTGACCGTCGGACTCCCATATCGTCCCCTCTTCCGTGGTATACATGTTGCATTCAAGTTCCTAGACATACAATTTGACCCTTGGGAAGTCACGTCTCCTGGGGAACCATTGTCACCCTAATTTTGAAGCCCGTCTGACGGCTTTCCATACTAGCCCATTTCATGGAATCTCTTTTGTGGTTCCTCGGGTTGGCAAGTTCATGAAATCTCCAATTCGTAGTCATTGTTTATTGTGAACGACCAAGGTTTAATGCTAATAGTTCATCATGCAACAATCGTACATATCACCATTAAAAAGAAAAAGCGTCGACGAGACACTGAAATTTAATTAAAGCTTGACTCCTTGAATTTAAAATAATTTATCTTCTCTTATTTTCTTTTTTCTTCCCAGAGATATGCATAAAAGATCTTTCCACGCAATGGGATATATATTACAAGTTTCAATATATTAGCAAAAACGAATCCGCTCAGTCATTTCTCTATTCCATACTTGATCCACTTTTTCAATTGCGAGTTCCCGGATAGGGAGGATCACGTTTGCACCTCCATTGTTCTGTGTCCTATGATGTAGGAGCATCACCTTCCAAGTCAACAACGCAAGCGTGGAGGCAAAGGAACGACATCTCATCAAATGACAGAATTTCAAATCGGAAATTAACTCAGAATTAAATCGGGTTGTTGAGATATTTTGTAAACAACATTTTAAATATATAACTTGTTTGTAAAGTCTTACAGACTGTAAGAGATTGAAGATATGGAGTGTTGAATCTATCTAGCAATAACTGGTAGTTATTGTAATAGGATAAAGTAGGTAACATTTTTGAATTGATAGAATAGATTTCAGATAGGACGAGAGAGCTCGTAGAGCCAATCCTTAGATAGTTCTTTCATTGTTGTATTGTAACAGATAGACAAAGTAGAGAGAATGAGATAGAGATCAAAGAGATCAGTAGAGCAGAGTAGAGTAGAAGAAACATTTTGTAATTTGTTTTCATGAATGAATAGAACAGACATAATTGTCCCAAATCCTTGGATTGTGTTCATTTGAGGTATTGATGAATGAATGCTATATTATGTGTATGTAGTTTTATTTCAATTCGTTCATGTATGATTGTTCAAGAGATTGACTATATGAAGTTGTGATGAAACTAGATGAGTTTCAATTGTTTCTCTTCTAACACTCATATGCAAGGTGTGCATCTCGAATGCAAGGAGTGCGTCGAATGAGTCTCAGAGTGACTCAGAGAAGTTCGGAGAGAACAAGGGAAACTTAGACCAAGTGAAAGGTGTGCACAACGTCGTGAAATGACTGAGCGTCGAAGAACCTGAACCAGAGGAATGCCAGGTGGGCGAGAATAATTTATTTCCAAGAAATCCTTCGATTTGAGTTATTGAAATCCCAAGAACGCAAGGTGTGCGTGGGAGATCGAAATCATTTTAAGGACCAAAGCTCATAAGAGATAACACTTTTCCCGAGTGTTGAGGAGATCCCAAAGTCGGACTCGTAGAAATAACAAAGGTTTGAAGCCTTTGATGATTGATAAATCTTCCAAGCGGGGAGATATCAGAAGCTCAAGAGGAGGAGTATAAGCCATCATATTGACCTTATTCCAGATTTTCGAGTGTTGAGGAGATCCTAGAGTCGGACTCGTAGAAATAACAAAGGTTTGAATCCTTTGATGATTGATAAATATTCCAAGTCTTGAAGTGATTTGCAGCTGTTGGATCTAAGAGGGACATGGCATAGATCCATGCATTCCAGGTAAAGTCCCGAAGTAATCCTCGATCATTAGATCAGGAGGACACGCGTCAGTGGATTATAGACTTTGGGTAAAATCCATTGGGGAAAATGAAGTTTGATATTTGAGATCTTAGAAGTCTGGAGACCCGAAGGAGATCTTGACCGTCGATCGAGAAGAGGGTCGCATGACCGTTGATCCGAGTTGAATGGTAAAACACCCTAAGTGAAGGTAGGGTCATTGATTGGGAGGACAAGTGTCCATAGATCGCTAGTTCTAGAGGATTGACATACGAAAGGAAGTTGGGTTTGATATTTCGAAACCCCGAAATCTGGAGTTGCGAAAGAGATCGCAGTCGTTGATTGAAGGAGGGTAGATCTAGTCCATATATTTGAAGGGCACAGATCTGAACCATCAATTCAGACGTTATCATCAAGATCATGAGATCGACGATCCCGTAGCATTGCGGGACCAAGAGTTGTGCGGAGTTTAAAATATTGAGGGCAGGCCACGATTCAAGCCATGGTTTCGTCAGAAGGACACGTGGAAGTTTGAGGACAATTGCGGGCCCGAAAGTAGTTTAAATCCAAACCACTTGTGGGTGTGCCCGCAATCATGTGGTCACCGCCCAGAGTCAAATTCAAGAGAGGGCTTATCTGAAAAGGAGTTATCGCTCAACACTCTGAGATTTTGTAGCAAAGCGAAAGGGAAGGTCGCGGGTTCTGTTAGCCCTGCACCAAGAAGCCAAAAGGGCCTGTATCTTGATACAAAAGGGAACCATTAAGGTTTCATATAGTCATCAGACTCAAGAATCAGATATCCTTTGACCGGGAGGTCGCGCAGCCCTACAAGGAGTAGGGGGGCTGCATCAAGTGGTATCAGAGATGATATTGAATTTGTTTGTAGACAATAAGCAATGGGGAAAGGAGGTAAGTTGATATCATTTGTGGTATCAAAAATTTAATTTATGTTTGTAGGTGATGCAATGAAATCATGCCACCCAGAAGGCATAGAGTGAATGCAGAAATGGAAGAAGAAATGAGGCGACTTCGAATGAGACCGGATGCCATGGAAACAACGCAGAGAAGAGAAACATGCACTGGAGATATCAGTGAATTTGAGAGTGAATAAGAAGAAGTCGAAGAAAGTGTAGCAGAGGATGCTGCACAAGATCGCTTAATAAAATTTGTTTCAAAAATAGGAGCCAGAGAGAGGATAGAAGTACCAATGTATGAAGGCAATTTAGAAGTTGAAGAATTGTTAGATTGGATACGTGCTATGGAAAAATACTTCGATTATGAAGAAATTGAAGAAGATAAGATGGTGAATCATGCAATGACAAGAATGAAAGTTCATGCAGTGCTATGGTGGGATGAACTGCAAGCTGAACACAAGAGAAATGGTAAGTAGAAAATTAAAAACCAGGATAGGATGGTAGCTAAGCTGAAAGCCAAATTTATCCCAAAGGATTACCAAATTAATCTTTACAGAAGATTGCAGAACCTGAGACAGAAAGGTTTATCAGTGAAGGAGTACACTGAAGAATTTTGCAGACTGAACATCAGGGATGGACAGAAGGAAAATGAAGATGAAAATACCTCCAGATATATCAATGGGATGATACATGGAATCCAAGAGGAGATCATCATGATGTCGGTTAGTACAGTCGAGGATGTTTATCAAGCAGCCTTGAAAGCTGAAGAAAAATTGGCCAGGAAGCAAAGCCAACGAAGCAGAAGAGGAAACTCAAGCAGAGGTAAGGGAACTACCAGAGAGAAGTTCCAGAAGCCAAAGCATGAACCTGAAAAATAACATAGTCACCATGAGAAAGGTGGAAGTTCTAAAGAAGGACAACATGGTGGAAGAGGGTCATTTTCTAGAGGAAGAGGACAAGGAAGAGCCAGAGGAGGCATAGTTAGATGCTATACCTGTGGAAAACAAGGGAAAAATTCTTGGGAATGTCTCGAGAGAAAGAACGAAGGAGGAGGTGAAGCACATGTTGCTGAAGCACAAAAACATGTGGAAGTAGAAGTGGTAGAAGGAGGAAGGAACCTTATGATGAGGAAAATTCTTCTTAAACCAGAAAAGGAATCGGAGTAACCAGTTCAACGAACAAGTCTATTCAAAACTTCTTGCAAGGTGAAAGACAGAGTTTGCAAGGTGATCATAGACAGTGGGAGCACTGATAATTTAGTATCCATAGAGATGGTGGAGAAGCTAGAGCTGAAGACAACTGCACATCCAAACCCATACAAGGTATTGTGGTTGCAGAAAGGACATCAAGTAATGGTAAGTCAACAGTGCCTAGTTGAATTTAAAATAGGAGGTTATAGGGATGAAATATTATGTGATGTAATTCCAATGGATGTCTGTCATATTTTATTGGGGAGACCATGGCAGTTTGACAAAAAATTTATTCATGATGGGAGAAGGAATACTTATACCCTAGAAAAGAATGGCAAGACACATATGTTGTTACCCATATAAGACAAAGAGCAAAAGAGAGAAGCTAGTTCAAGCATACTTCTCATGAGTAGGAAGGAACTCTTGAAAGAAGTCAAGAAGGAAAAGGAAATGTAGTTTGTTGTAGTGAGGAAGCCTAGAGTTATCCTTACAAATACTTATGTGGAATATTTTCCTATAGAAATCCAGGAACTGTTAGAAAACATTACTGATATAGTAGTGTATGAGTTACCACACTCATTTCCACCGATTAGGAGTATAGGCCACTGTATTGACCTTATTCTAGGAGCTAGTTTACCAAACAAAGCAACTTATAGGTTGAAACCTAGAGAGAATGAGGAAGTCAAAAATCAAGTCCAAGAGCCGTTGGATAAAGGTTTAGTCAGAGAAAGCCTAAGCCCATGCATAGTACCAATTGTGTTAAGTCCAAAGAATGATGTAGGATGGAGAATGTGTACAAATTCCCAAGCCATAAACAAGATAACCATTAGGTACAGATTTCCTTTACCGAGGATGGATGATTTGATGGAATGTTTGAGTGGAGCGAGCTATTTTTCCAAGATAGACTTGAAAAGTGGATATCATCAAATAAGGATGAGAGAGGGAGATGAATGGAAAACAACATTCAATACAAATGAAAGATTGTTTGAATGGTTGGTCATGCCATTTGGGTTGACAAATGCACCAAGCACATTTATGAGATTGATGAATGAAGTGTTGAAAGACTTCATAGGGAAATTTGTCATAGTATATTTGGCTGACATACTAATTTTCAGTAAGACAAAGGGAGAACATTTAAGACATTTGACATCAGTGATGGAAAAGTTGCAGCAAGAGAAGTTGTTGATAAATTTGAAGAAAATTTATTTTCTGAAGAAGGAACTCTTATATTTGGGTTTCGTGATCTCTTCAAATGAATTGAAGATGGATCTGGAAAAGGTAAGAGAAATCAAAGAATGGGCATCACCAAGCAACATATTTGAGGTAAGAAGTTTTCATGGGTTAGAAAGATTTTATAGAAATTTTATCAGAAATTTCAGTGGTATATGTGCACCCATGTTGGACACTGTGAAGAAGAAACACAAGTCCTTCAGTTGGACAGAGGAAGCTGAAAATGGTTTCAAAGTGTTGAAGGAGAAAATCACAGAACAACCAATTCTGGTCTTGCCAGATTTTGGAAAAACATTTCAGGTGAGATGTGATGCAAGTGGATTAGCTATTGGAGCAGTCTTGAGTCAGGATAATAGGCCAATTTCTTATTTCAATGAGAAATTGAATGACGCCAAGAAGAATTATTCCACATATGACAAATAATTTTATGTAGTGATTCAAGCTTTGAAGAAGTGGAGACACTATCTAATTCCTAAAGAATTTGTCTTGTACAGTGATAATCAAGCTTTGCAATTTATTACTAAGCAAGAAAAGTTGAATCAGAAACATGCAAAAAGTGTAGAATTTATGCAAAATTTTACTTTTGTTATCAAGCACATTGCTGGAACTGCTAACAAAGTTGCAGATGCTTTGAGCAGAAGGAGTTTGATTGTACAAGAATTCCAAGTGGAAACCTTGGGGTTTGAACACCTCAAGGAGATGTATAAAGAAGATGTAGATTTTAAGGAAGATTACGAAGCATGCAAGAATCCTTTGTTGGGAGACAAAAGCCCGTGGACTGAATATTTGATCCAGGATGGATTATTGTTCAAGGGAAGCCAATTGTGCATACCAAAATTCTCAATGAGAGATAACCTGCTGAAAGAGAAACACAACGAAGGTTTACTTGGACATTTTGGTCATGATAAGACATTTGCACAACTGAGAAATTCATACTATTGGCCGAGCATGAGAGCAGAGGTGAAAAAGTTTGTGAACAAATGCAGGATTTGTCAATATGCAAAAGGAAGACAACAAAACATTGGTTTGTATCGACCATTACCAATTTCAAAAAGTTTGTGGGATGCAATCAATATGGATTTTGTTTTGGGATTGCCTAGAACTCAAAAAGGGAGCGATTCCATATTTGTTGTGGTGGACAGATTTTCAAAAATGGCACATTTCATACCATGCCAGAAGACAAATGATGCTACAGACATAACTAATTTGTTTTTCAGAGAAGTGGTGAGACTACATGGATTACTGAGGAGCATAGTCTCAGACATGGACACCAAATTTGTAGGACACTTTTGGAAGACTCTATGGAAGAGGTTGGGGATGAACTTGTCCTTTAGTTCAACATATCACCCTCAGATAGATGGGAAAACTGAAGTAGTAAACACGAGTCTCGAAAACTTTTTAAGAAGTTTAGTCACTGAGCAAGGTCGACAATGGGATCAGATTTTGGCACAAGAAGAATTTGCATTCAACAATTCAGTGAACATGAGCACAAGGAAAAGTCCATTTGAAATTGTGTATGGTATACAACCAAGAGGGATTAAAGAGTTGAGAGATATGAATCAAGATGAGTTTAGAAGTGTTGGAGTAGAGGATTTCACAACAAAAATGCAGAAAATCCATGACAAAGTCAGAGAACAGCTACAAAACAACAGCCAGAAATACAATAGCAGAGTTGATCAAAAGAGGAGAGAAGTTCAATTCGAAGTTGGAGATGAAGTTTTAGCTCATTTGAGAAAAGAAAGGTTTCCAAGGGGAATGTATAACAAATTGAAGATGAAGAAGATAGGACCATGCAGGATTCTCAAGAAATTCGCAGCCAATGCTTACGAGATTGAGTTGCCAGACAATGTTGGGATATCATTGATATTCAATGTTGCAAACTTGTATCCTTACATGAGAGATGAGGAAGGAGAATTAGATGATCATAGAGAAATTCAGTGGGAAGAGAAATTGCCCACAACAGAAAAACCTCAGATGGAGAAAATCATTGAACAAAGGGATGGAAAGAAAACTAGGAGGAAGACATATCCTGAATACTTAGTGAAGTGGAAAGATCATCCAATGGAAGATGTCAGTTGGGTTACAAAACTTGATATTTTGAAGCATGGAAAAATAGTGCAGGAGCTCATGGACAAGAGTCCATGAATTTTTTTAACCAGAGGAGTATGATGCAGGAGAATCGCCTTCCAAGTCAACAACACAAGCGTGGAGGCAAAGGAACGACATCTCAGCAAATGACATAATTTCAAATCGGAAATTAACTCAGAATTAAATCGGGTTGTTGAGATATTTTGTAAACAACATTTTAAATATGTAACTTGTTTGTAAAGTCTTACAGACTGTAAGAGATTGCAAATATGGAGTGTTGACTCTATCTGGAAATAACTGGTAGTTATTGTAATAGGAAAAAGTAGGTAACAACTTTGAATTGATAGGATATATTTCATAAAGGACGAGAGAGCTCGTAGAGCCAGTCCTTAGATAGTTATTTCATTGTTGTATTGTAATAGATAAATAGAGTAGAGAGAATGAGATAGAGATCAGAGAGATCAGTAGAGCAGAGTAGAGTAGAAGAAACATTTTGTAATTTGTTTTCATGAATGAATAGAACAGACATAATTGTCTCAAATCCTTGGACTGTGTTCATTTGAGGTATTGGTGAATGAATGTTATATTCTGTGTATGTAGTTTTATTTCAGTTCGTTCATGTCTGATTGTTCGAGAGATTGACTGTATGAAGTTGTGATGAAACTGGATGAGTTTCAATTGTTTCTCTTCTGACACTAGTATGCAAGGTGTGCATATCGAACGCAAGGAGTGCATCGACTGAGTCTTGGAGTGACTCATAGAAGTTTAGAGAGAACAAGGGAAACTTAGACCAAGTGCAAGGTATGCACAATGTCGTGAAATGACCGAGCGTCAAAGAACCTGAACCAGAGAAATGCCAGGTGGGTGAGAAGAATTTGTTTCCAAGAAATCCTTCGATTTGAGTTATCGAAATCCCGAGAACGCAAGGTGTGCGTGGGAGATCAAAATTATTTTAAGGACCAAAGCTTAGAAGAGATAACACTTTTCTCGAGTGTTGATGAGATCCCAGAGTTGGACTCATAGAAAGAAAAAAGGTTTGAAACCTTTTATGGTTGATAAATCTTCCAAGCGGGGAGATATCAGAAGCTCAGGAGGAGGAGCAACTGTGATCGTTGGATCACAGTGAAGAAGATCAATAGTCATCGAATCAAAGGAAGGTGCAAGAACCTTAGCACTTCATAGCACAGAGGAGGGAGAACCTATCGGGGTTGAACTTTGAGGTTTCTGAAGTCTGAAGAACCGAAACCCCGAAGTAGAATCTCAGTCATCTGATCACATAAGCAAATATGAGCCATCAGATTGTTCAGGGCAAGGATCAAGCATTGGATCGTTAGAAAGGATCTGGACTGTCAGATACTGTGAAGTCCAAGAGGAAGAAACTTTGAAACTTGAAACACTCGAAGCGCGGAGAGCCGAAGGGCCATAGTGAATCTGGACCATTGATCTAGGAGGATACATATCGATAAGACAGAACATCTAGAGGAAGGTGAAGGTTGAAGTGTTGAAACATCTGAAGTTCAAATACCCGAAGAGACGAGAGTCGTTGATCTGTGAGGAGACACTTGGTAGCAGATCTCGAGCTCCGGGGAAGTTGAAGTGGGTTTTTCAGTTTGAGAACTGAAATTGCCGGAGTGCGAAGACCCAAAGTAAGAACTAGACCATGAGATCTAAGGGAGACATGGCGTGAATCCATGAACTCCAAGTAAAGTCCCAAAGTGATTTTCAACCGCCAGATCTAAGAGGGATGTGGCATAGATCCATGCTTTCCGGGTAAAGTCCCGAAGTAATCCTCGATCGTTAGATCAGGAGGACACACGTTAGTGGATTACATACTCCGGGTAAAAGCCATTGGGGAAAATGAAGTTTGATATTTGAGATCTCAGAAGTCTCGAGACCCGAAGGAGATCTCGACTGTTGATCAAGAATACGGTCACAAGACCGTTGATCCAAGTTGAACGGTCAAACACCCGAAGTGAAGGTAGGGTCGTTGATTGGGAGGATAGGCGTATGTAGATCGCTAGTTCCAGAGGATTGACATACGAAAGGAAGCTGAGTTTGATATTTCGAAACCCCGAAATCTGGAGTTGTGAAAGAGATCGCATCTGTTGATTGAAGGAGGGCATATCTAGTCTTTCGATTCGAAGGGCGCAGATCTGAACCATCGATTCAGACGTTATCATCAAAATCACGAGATCGATGATCCCATAGCATTGCAGGAACATGAGTTGCGCAGATTTTAAAATATTGAGGGCAGGCTGCAATTCAAACCATGGTTTCATTAGAAGGACACGTGGAAGCTTGAGGATAATTGCGGGCCCAAAATTAGTTTAACTCCAAACCGCTTGTGGGCGTGCCCGCAATCACGTGGTCACCACCCAAAGTCACATTCAAGAGAGGGCTTATCTAAAAAGGAGCTATCGCTTAACACTCTGAGATTTTGCAACAGAGCGAAAGGGAAGGTCACGGGTTCTATCGGACCTGAACCAAGAAGCCGAAAGGGCCTGTGTATTGATACATAAGGGAACCATTAAGGTTTCAGAGAGTCACCAGACTCAAGAATCGGAGATCCTTTGACCAGGAGGTCGCGTAACCCTACAGGGAGTAGGGGGCTACATCATCCTACAAACATTACCTGAACTTCCGCGATATAAAAATTGCCCTCTGAACTGTCCTATCATGCCCTCTTTGGTGTTATGCGTATTGCACTCAAAAAGTTCTGAGACATTTAATTTGACCCTCGCACCCTCACCTCCAACGGTTGTACCTTGTAACCCTATTTTGAAGTCCGCCCGACTGCTTTCAATGATTAGAAACTCCTTAACTACTCTTTCCCGTCCCCACGACCTTCATACTTCTTTCTTAATATGAAATTAGTAACCTTTCACACTAACAACTCACCATGTAGGAACCGTGAACATTGTCATTAATGAGCGAAACACTCGAGGAGATCTCCCATTAATACGCATTAAACCAAGATCCACAGAGAGTTATATTGTCCCTTCCGATTTTCATCTCAAACATAGGTTGTCACGTTGGCCCGTTTAGGAAATCTCCAATGCTTAATTGCTCATTGTCGTATCCACCATGTTCGCACTTCTATGTGTGAAATTACTAGTCTTTAATGTTAACAACGCATCATGCAACAACCGTCAAAATTGTCATTAATGAGCGAAAGTCTCGAGGACATCTCCCATTCACACGCATTGGACCAATATTTGCACAATGTTATATTATCCCTTCCAACTCTTCATTTCAATCATTGTCTAGAGCAAACAAACATTCTTGTAAACTTATGGCAGCAGTTTGACAACAGTTTTGTGGAGATACAGTGAATAGCTTTTGACGTCAATACCAAAACTTCTAGTGGTCTAGGGAATACTCTTACTATTCATCACGTTCCACCCAGAACGAAGTGATTTGGACCTCTGGAATCGCTCGTGCAGGTTGCGTCCCTAAGGTTTTTGACTGTAAGGAGGTGTTCTCTTGGTGCACCGAAAAATATATTTCAAGCAAAAGAATTATTCCACTGCACGACCATTCTCCTATTTCTTTGTCACCTCAGTTCTTTCGCAAGATGTTAAGATTATCAGATCCAACATTGACCTTCAGAGGACAAGACTGCAAGCAGTTCCTAGAAAAACATGATAACGGGTTGGACATCTTAGCCGAGTTCCTCGAAGACCGGACAACAGTTCCTGAAGATATCACAAAGTTGCAGGTAAGTTCCTTTAGAAATCCATTCTGGGAAATTGCTTGGCTGTTTACAAGAATAACGGGACAGGAATCCATGGCAAGCATTTCCCATATATTTATTTATATTTTGTACTTCATAGTCAAGGAACAATTCATTTTCGATTGGGGGAAGCTAATTTCCATTGAAATCTGTTACGAGCTATCATGATTAAAATAATCGAATAAATTTTATATGTCATCCTACTTTATTTTCCCAATAGTGCATTGTTGTCTGTTTCCAAAACTGTCTCTTTCCAAGAAAATAAACTGTGAATTCGACCCAGTAACAGTCTGGTACCAGGCCCTATGGAGGCACAAGGCCTCCCATTGTTTTTATGAGGTTTTTAATGACTTTGTCTCAGTTTTCAAATATTTATTGTTAGGGAAGGATGCTCGCCAGATGCCTAGCTAGGCAACCAAGTTTTTGAATAGGAAGGGCACACTTAAACAAAAGGAAAATCACAGTGTACTAATGGTCTTTGGCTCCAAGGAAAATCCTGCTTTCCTTCCATGCCACATCACAGACAAGATGTTTGTTACAGAAATAGAAAGGAAATACAACCACTGGTTGCATTTTTTCCATGAAAATAAAAAAAAATAGTTCATTCCTCTACCCTGGAAAGTCGAGGACTTCGTGTGCAGAAACGTCAACAAGATTGAGGAATTCGCAGGCCATTTCAAAAAATTGAACCTAACATATGTGGTAAGGCTAAAAGGGTTCGACCCTAATGGGATTTTTCGAGAACATTTACTAGCAGTTGGCTTTAGCATCTCTTTATCCATAGAGGCATGATTGAAGACAGAGACGGTGATGACAACACTCCTACTTCTGGCAATTACGACATAGAGACATTGAAAAGCGCGGCTGAATTGTACAGACAACAGGGAAAAGTATCCAGTGAGAAGAGTGTCCATTCCCCCGCCAACACTCCCAAGGGCACGACATCACAGAGCATCGCTTCAACGACCCACCCCAGTGAGAAAGAAACCCATAAATATTCAAATGGAGGAGGAGATAAGAACCCTCCTCGCACAATAATTGATAGTTCTCACAAAGTTCCCCTGACGAAGAAGAGAAAAAACATTGTAGGGCAGGCGGACTAACCCGAAATTGAAAGTGAACAATTGAAACTTGAAATTGGCATGTCCGCAGACGTGATGTACCATAGTTACACAATGGAAATAGCTAAGACCGACATTTTTGACAAAGATGAATCCTTCGTATTCCAAAGCATTGTTTTTGACAACCAATCTAAAAATATAGTCATTGAAAAGAGAGATGCAAAAAATAAGAAAGGAAAATCTCGTACAGAGATTAACTTTACGAAAATGCGACCGTCTCAAATCTCCCTATTTCACCACGTAACCGGTGATTCTCTTGATGATTCCATTGGAGGAATTGAAGCGGAGAATGTCAGACTGAACGACCACGTCAAGGAATTGGAGGAGGCTTTCATTGCTATGAAAACTGTGCTTGCTACCCCTGCAACCAAGTTAAAAGGATCCTCTAGCCTCCTCGCATCGTGTAGAGCCCTTGTAGAGAATAACATCAAGAAAAGAATGCATCTAGTTACTAAAGCTTGAGAAACATCACAAAATATATCTTCCTTTCGAAAGAGGGAAAATGATTTGCATGAACATTTGCAGACGAATTTAAAAAATGATCAACGTTTCTATGAATAGATACTGACCCCTTCTTCCAACCATGTCATCAAAAACTCAGATATGAAAAGGAGACAAGAGGATCTCCCCTCCCCAAAGTGGATCAAACAATTAAAAGCATGCTGGCAAAAGAAAGTTAAGAACCTACAGCTCATTGTCGAATCATGTGAACAAGCCATATCAGAAAAATAAGAATTATTTAGAAACCTGACCCAAATAGACTTAGCTGGAAGTACCAACGAGGTTCAAGACCCAAACTTAATCCTCAAATACTTGTTAATGACCAAAAAAGCCTTCGATGAACAACTTGATAATTTAAAGGGGTTGTCTTTAGAAAAGTTTTATGACATCCTTAAATATCGTGTAGATGAGCTCGAGAACTGGCTACTGGACTATGCAACACACATTGAAGAAATTGAACAGGCTTTGCATAGTATTTCTATGGATCTAAGGAAATTAGAAAACGAGATTTTTGACATAGAAATCCAAGATGAAATCAATGCGGACCCCATGAGAAGCTACATTGAAGAATGGTTCCAACGGAGAATGGGCAACCTCGTTGACAAAGGGAAACAATCGGTTGGCACGATTCCAGTGACCGTCGACGACAACAACAAAAAACACACCGGCTTCATAGTAAGTCTATATTGATGTCATCTTGTTTTCTTTATCAATCCAGTTATTCTACCTCTTTAAATAGAAATCTCTAACCAAAGGCTCATAACTTCCAATTTCTTCTTTTTAGGTCTTCCTCTCTACCGTCATGCACTTCTTATTTCTATAATCCTAATTCTTGTACTTATTTATTTTTATGGTACGGGGGAGCCCCAATCCCAGTCTATATGACAAACACATTTAAATTTCCAGAAATATGGAACAGATTCCATAAATATGTAACAGACATTATTAATTTTTGATAAATTTCAAAGAAAATTGTGTTGGATGTTAGGAAATTATGTTTATTATATTTGAATGTTTAATGTGATTTCTAGGAACCTTTGTTGCAATACATGATTAATATTTGATAAATTTCAAAGAAAACTTCCGGAAATGCTAATTTTTTTTTTCCTTCAACTATGTTGGATGTCAGGAAATTGTGTCTATTATATTTGAATGTTTAATGTGTATGCTTTTTTGGCTGGCCAAAGTCATACTCTGCACGGATACCACATGTACTTCAACCTTCTTCCCATGTGTCTATACTCGGTCCCGCCGTGGCAGTGCATTTATTCCCATTCCAACCTGACAGGGACTACGCTGCCATGCAATACTTGTTCTAGATGTGAATTGATAAGCCTTCAAACATTTACACACAACATCTCGCATTAGATAACATTTACACGCAACATATCACATCAAATATTTTGCATGCTTTGGTTGACATGAATTCTTTCATGCAAGGGAATGTATATAATCCTTGAATTTTGGCTTTGGAAGGTTCCTTCCTTCATTGCACTCACTCATAGGGGAATAATCAAATTGTTTCAAGTTGTGTTTAACATGTAGATACAGTTGTAGTGAGCCAACGCTTTTGTTATTGTCAATGTGAGATCGGAAGAGCG
>CBVK0100286297.1:0-23026 GCA_900067695.1 Picea abies
ACATTCTCTTTGACCTCAGCCAAAGTCTTCCTTGCCACTGTTTGCTTTCGGAGCTGCTGTAACTCCTTCTTGAGCTGTTCCGTTACCTGCTTTTCTTTGGAGAGACTGGTCTGGAAGGAATTTTTGAGTTCCTGGAGGCTCTCAACTTCCTTTTTCAGCCTACTGATCTCTGTCTCCTACATGTTCATTTTTTCCATGGATTTGGCAAGGTTGGCTATCCCCTCTTGTGGTGTTACTAGTGTTGCAGATGGGATTGTTGTCACTACTGCTATGCTTGTTCTTGAAATCAGAATGGCACTCAATGGAATGAATTCCATTGGCTTCATCTATTCCTTCTCTTCTAATAATCTCTCCATTTCTACTTCCATTTCTTTGAGCTATGCATTCTTCTCCATAAGCAGTTTGAGCATTTCGTCCTTCTTGCCTTCTTTCTCTGCTATCTCCTTTGCCTGCGAGTCTTCTGTAGGTGGGAGCTTCAACTGTTTCCTCAAGGAGGCGATGTCTGCATTCTTCTTCTTTATCATCTCTTCTGCAGCTTTGACGTTTGAGGGATCATAGCCGATCTTGAGGAACAACTCCTCCAAGTTCTTGATTCTATTGTCCTTCACAAAGGACGATATCTTCTCCAGCTTGAGCTGCATTTGAGCATTGTTGAGCGACACCTGCAATTTGGCTGCAAAAGCAGAAGCATGTGCCAATGTATGGAATACCATCTCCCCTGTCTGTTTGTGCAGATCCATCTGATCTGCTGGGTGCACGTCCTTCGTCTGGAATTCGAAGGTGGCCCTCTTGTAGTCTGTAATCACCTTGGGGTCTGGTACCTGCACCTGGAGGAAGGCCATGTGCATCCTGCCCTTTTCTGTGTCAAATGCAGACAGTAGCCTATGCTGCGCACTCAATGTATTCTTTCGAAACTGAGCATAAGTACTGCTAGTAAGGGTCTGATTCTTTTTCTTAATCATCTCGTACTTCTCAAAAATGCTCAACTTGGGCCCAGTCTTGCCCGGCTGAGTGTCCAGTGGGGAGTCTGAAGATTTCTTTGGCATTGCTGGGGTGATGTCCTTATATAGGCTCGAGCTGAAAGGTGGAATGACAGACTTGACCACTGTGGTAGGCGGGGCTTCTTTCTCCCCCATAGGGCTGGGAACTGTGGTTGTCTTGGGCCTCTTAGTGTGCAACTGGAACTCTTCGGACGACACCTCTGTGACAGGAGGAGATGATTCCTGTCGAGGCCTTTTTTCCTTAGGGACCTGTGGCATGGTTGTTGGTGGAACAGTGGTCGGGGGAAACTACTGTTCCACTTCAACCAAGGTGTCAGGCACCCACACTGTCTGATTGGTGAATTTTTCAATATCGGGCTTGGACTCATGAACATATGGGATGTTTTTATTTTTCATCTGCATTTCTAAAATGATTCTGCATGGATCATAGTTCCATGGTAAACTCATAAAGAACTTCATTTCTTTCAACATCCTGTCAGCTTCTTCCCCGGTGCCTCGACTGTTGCAAATGAAGGAGCCAATCTGCCCCTTGATTCGAAGCTATTGCTTTTTCTTCAATGATACAAAATGAATATCATCTGAATTTATGATCTGCCTTATGTATTATAAAGAAAATATTCTTACCAACACATATTTGGGCAGCTTATAGGGTGCCAAATCACACCTATATACTCTGATCTCGGAATGGTTTTGATACAGGTACTAATCCCCGATCTTTGTGTTGTCCGAGAGATGCAAAATTCTCTGGACTTCGTCGTTTATTTGAGGCTTAGGCCTGCCACTTAACTTGCTTACCACAGGGTGGTAGAACAAATCGATGAATGCTTTGAAGCTGTATTCCGTGGAGTTATGCTTCAACAAAGAGGTCTATGCTGTGACTGGATAAGGCCTTCCATCTGCGTCCATTTTCTACATGGAAAAACTAAATTTATTTGCTTGATAGAACACAAACATGTATGCCAATATAGATGAGTATCTGAACATTCCTTCCGTGCCAAAATTCATGAACTATTCATGAATATTGACTACCAAGAAGGTGCTGAAATCAAACTGGGTGGTGGGATTTTCATCAGTGGAGAAAATGGATAGAAAACCCAGAATGGGCTCATCTACCCATTGATCAGAATAGTACCCTAACAGAGAAAAAAGGGAGGAAATGACCTGGTTTGCCTTGGTGGAGAACATGGACGACGAGTAAGGGGGATTTGTGGAAGGAAATTGGGCGGAGGTGGGAGGGAAAAGCTCGAATATTTGAGCTCTCTAGGGAAAAGTCATTTTCTGATACAACTCTGTAAGGATTTCCAGGTTGAAAAGAGACGCAGAGTTTGAACGAGGAATTTGCATCATTTGGTCTATGTCTTCGGGCATGATGAGGAACAGGGTGTCTCCAGATGAGGATATGACGGCTCTCTATTCGGGAATATAGTGAGCTTGGCATTTAAGTGCAAACTCGGGAAAATGATGGATCTGGGGAAAGAGGTAAAGGCTTAAATTGGACTCCCAAAGTCCAATTTCATCGCTCTGGTCCAGGAAAACCTCCCTGAGCCATGACTGGAAATCTGAGAAATCAAAATCGCATTTGGTATCTGCAATCAATCTGTCTTTTTCGACCAATGGGATCTTGTCCAGGGCAATAGGAGGCGGGAGAAAAGGATTCTCCTCTCCTTCTACTTGTCTTGGATTTGGCGCCATCTCTGCAATAATACCTGCAATAAACACAAAATTAGTGGGGTCAACTGACTGTGGATGAAGGTGACGAGATGTAATGGAGGAGAAATCAATGAGTTTCTTCTGGTGCAACGAGTGAATGGAAAAAGTATGGGAAAACGATAATTTTATTTAAAAATGGGGTCGGTTGGGCACAGGAGATAGGTCAGCTAGGTAACAGATAGGTTATCCAGTAATAAATGGACAACGGGCCACTTGGGGGTGAGATGGCAGGTGACGGTGGCCGAAACATATAGACGGGTGACGTGGCTGCTAGGGATTGGAGCTAAAAGTCGCAATAAGGGGCTGGTCATGAGTGAAAGGGGGTAGGGGACGGACAACAGTTATGGGATGGGACATAACTCGGGAAAAAGTGGAACAAGTGGAAGATGACGTCCATGAGTGATGGGGAGTTGTCATATAGTATATGGCAGTGGGACTTCGGAACCAATAGATTCATGCCATATATGATGCCCTCTTTTTCTTTTTCTTTTCTTTTCTTTTTTCTTTTTCTTCTTTTTCCTTTCCTTTTTTCTTTTCAAATTATTTGCAGAATGAAAAATCATTTTTCAACAAAAATACTAGAGACAGATAATATCCCAGTCACCAGTTGATTCCCATAACTTATGGGGTGATAACAGACCCTAAAATTTTTGATAATATACATGATTTATTTACTAAATTTAAATCTTTGATTTTGAGCTTGGGTGAAAGTGGTATTGACAAGTCTACACAAGAGAAACAACTTATTCTAACAATATTGGCCAAGCTAGGACTAGAATATGTTGTATATGTTTCCAATTTCCATTCTAGCAGATGTCTTTTTGGAACAAATTGAAAAATGCCTATGTTGGCTTAGTTCATTGAGTCTCTTACACAAGAGAAGACAAAAATCATACAGATGGGCCTTATGAAAGATCCCAAATCACATGAACTCACCATGCATGATGGAAAAGGGTCATCCAAACATAATAGGAATGAGGGATATTCCAAACCCTTTAATGATTCTTCAGGTTCCAAAGACTCTTCAGATTCCAAGAATAAGAAGAAGGGAAAAAAGTGCACTTACTGCAATAAACTGAATCATGAAGAATCTGCATGCATGAAGAAACATATCGATCTTATGGAACATGCACTTCAACAGAAAAACCTTGGAAACTATATTCCAGAGGTTGTCAAGAAGTAGAAGGAAGAATATCCCGCTCCTAAGAAAGGTAATCATCATGCTCTGGTTGCAATTAATTCCTCATCTGATTCATGGATTATATAATTCAGTGCATCCCATCATATGGCATCGAAAGAGGAAATTTTCTCTTCCTTGAGTCCATTATCAAGACCCCCTATTCTCATGAGGGGTGATACTCCAGTAGTAGTAGAAGGAGAAGGGAGAGTGGAACTCCACAATGGAAGTTTTGAGAATGTTCTGCAGGTTCCAAATCTTTCTATGAATCTGCTCTCAGTTTATTAGATCACTCAAAAAGGTAAAAAGTTTGAATTTACATTAGATTCAGTTTCAATAATTGAAATTCATGACAATTCCGTCACTGCAATTGGTGAGGTGGATCACAATTCAAGGTTGTATAAATTCACTAAGTTTTCTGATGATGAATCCTCTATTCTACTTACACATAAGGAGAGTACTTTGCATGAAACTCTAGTGAAACATGCATATACTCGTGTTCTTCCATCAATTTTAGACATCATAGATGATTCCATACACTCAAATTCTGTACATCGAAATAAGCAAGTAGTACAGCCAGATAAGAAGCCAATGCCAAAGATTCAGCAGATGCCCAATAAGGCATGAACCACACTTCAGGAAACAAGAAACCTTGTAGGGAATCCATTGGATTCGAGGAGGACTCAATCTCAACATGAGGAGCCTTCTCATGTATTTCTAGCTTCAGAACCTGTGATGCCCATGCATTGCTATATGGTTCAATATAATGATCCACAGACCTACAATAGGCATGTGGGAAATCCATTACAGCAAGCAGCCATGCAGAAGGAGTATGACTCATTCCTAAAGAATCAAACTTCACATCTGGTTCCACTTCCACTAGAAAGGAATGTTTTTAGGTGCAGATGGGTCAAAAGGATCAAGAGGTACAAGGTTAAACAGTTTTCCAAAGGACTCCATCAGATCCATAAATATTTCTACATCTTCACGAATAATTTCACCGAGAAGAAGTTTCAGACTTTGCAGGATTGTCTTGCAGTAAAGAACACATTTTCTTGGATGCTGTCATTTTCTTCTTTTGATACATTATCTTTTGAGTGGGGGTTTTGTTCCCATGTGGTTTTCCCTCTTTCCTCATTTTTATTCAATGTTCATTAGTTTCATTGTACATAAGTATCTAAAATGGCCTAATAGTCGAGACTCATTTTTTACTCCATAGTGATGTTCAGGGGATTGTGTTGGAGAAATTTCTATTTTAGGCACATTCGTTCAGTGGGAGTAACACTAGTTCCCTGGGAGTTAACTGACTAATTCTATTTTATACTTTAACACTAGTTCATTGGGAGTTAACTGACTAGTTCTATTTTAGACTTTAAGACTAGTTCATTGGGAGTTAACTGACTAGTTCTATTTTAGACTTTCTAATCTTAGACCATCATTATTATGCATGCATTCCTAATTATAGGATGTCATTGCCTATATGAGTGAATATCACTCACTCATTGATTAGATCATAATATGAATTGATTCTCATTCTTCACTGTGCATCTCTCTTCCTTTTCTTGATAAGCTTTGTTTGTGCATTCTTTAGCTAGATCTCCTGTGCAGGTTTCCATGAAACATTGACAATGTGGAATACCTTCGAGTTTGTATTAAAAGAAAAAATCCAAGAAAAACCAAATGAATTGAGGTTGGAAATGTTAGGGAACTATAGCCTCATCTTTAGATAGACTGAAAGTAGTCTTTTGGAGGTCCAAAAGATTCCCAGTGGGGAGGAGTGATCCAGGGGATCAAAATATGATCAAAAATCAAAGTGCTCGGAATTGCTTGAAAATGGACTCATGCGTAGGCCTCATTCTAACTATCCCAACGCAAATTGAACGGGTTCAAATGGAATTCGTATGTGAGAGATATCACGTTCTGTCCTCTTTGTCAAACAATCAAATTTTTTGTTGACTGTACAGTCCGTACAGTCTGGCATGGTAGGGTCGTACTGCTAACATGGTAGGGTCATACTGGTGATGTGGCAGGTGAACATACTGACATGTGGAAAGTGGTGATGTGGAAGAGGATGACATGGAAGGTGATTGGCACATGAAGTGAACCTATCCAGGTTCGATATGTCTCATGTTGTGGACCAATGGTATGGTACCATGTGACCCAGACATGGGCTGCCACATGGCACCCCTGCGTTGTTTAAAATTTTGGTTGGAGCCCGTAGAGGTTGAACCCACAAACTCTAGGGAAAGTGGAAAGGTGTTTGTGCAAGCCAGGCTACCAACCCACCTACTATATGGTTCTTACCCATATACCTTCATACAAATATTTAAATTTGAAATATGATTTATCCAAGTGCAAAAAGGGTCGGGGCTAATCCCTTTCCCTTGGTCTTGAACATACCTTAACCATTAGCATTGTAACCAAGGGTGTGAGGAACCATAGGTGTCAGCCCGCAGACACATTTCATTAACACATGACCACCATTTGCATGAGAGGTTTCAAATGGATTCAGAATTAGAGATAGCATGTGGCCACATGGAGGCCATGCAGCCATGTCCTTCGCCCTTTTAGGCACTTATCCATCTAACTATTCGACATAATTCCTAAATTTGTGGGATACACGTGGGTGTTGTGTTTAGGCATGGAAAATTCCCAGAATCTAGGTTCAGTTCACACAAGTGCGTTTTGGAGGAGGATAGACAACAAATAATTGGGAAAACTTCCAGGAAGTGATTCCAACTTAGTTTTTGGCCAAACGAGGTGCACAAAGAGCTCAACTAGGGGTTTTTGGACATTTTGGAGCCATTGAAGCCATCTATTTTGCATTATGAGCATTGTAAAGCATTTATTTTGACACTTTGAGCATTAATTAAAATGATCCATTGGAAGTTGCACCAGGAGATGTATCCCAAGAGAGGGGTGAACTTCTTTATCATTTTTCTTTGTTAATGTGTTTAGTTTGATGGTTGTTATGTTTTTGTATGCGTCTTATGATTAAGTAAAAAATCATTAAGATTTATGTGTGTTTAGCTTGATCCTATTATCCAAGCACATACAAATTTCACTTGAAATTTTAAAGAGACTCAAGCCTTTTCATTTTTAGATCACTATTGACCCAATTGAAAATGTGACTAAACGATCTAAAAAGGCACAATGGTTCATTGACATTGTATTAATTAAAATAGTATGATTAATATCTTGTATTGAAAAGACACATACTTACAATGAAGAGATACATTCCTATATTGAAGAGGTGCAATTGTTCAGTTGTACACGACGGTATTGGAAGACTATATAAACAAAATTCCTTGATGAAAGTGGGAGGGTCTATGTGATTGAAATATGAAGATCAATAACATAGTCAGAGGCCAAGAAAGTAAATCAAGATATGTAGCAAAATCCAAAGAATATTATGAATATTTGAAGATTGAAGTACTTATCATAAAAATGGAGGTTGGGTGGTATTAGGGTAGGTTGGATCCTGCAAAGGAGGTTGTATCCTCCTTCCATTTGAAGCTGGTAAAGAAAGGTGTTGCAACATATTTTCAGTTATAGATGAAGAAACTAGGGAGTTGATGCTTCCCTCCAGTCGATGCTAGTAAAATATAGGGGATTGCAACCTCCTTCTAGTAACTGCTAGTAAAATAGGGAATAGGTGCTTCCTTTGAGTTGGATCTCATAAATTAAATGTAATATTTATTGAAAATAAAAAGAACATTTGTGAAGTTGGGTTTTCCATGTTTAAATTTTATGTATTGTACCTTTTTTTATCATTTGTTTTGATTTGATAGAATTAATAATTAAGTGGTTTTAAATCATTGAAAAAGGATAATACAGATTCATTTCCACCCCCCACCTTTCTCAGTATTAAAAAATATTCCAACAATTGGTATCAGATCGGGTTCCTTCACATTCTAATCACTGGAAGGAATATTCTAAGAAACCACAATGGATCAACAAGAAGGGATGTCCTCAAACATAGCTCCACTATTCAAAGGAGACAACTATGCATTATGGAGTATAAGAATGAGAAGTTACCTAATGGCACTGGGATGTGATATCTGGTTATTTGTGATTGTTAGGCGAAATATATGTCGTTATAATAACGTTGTAGTAATTGCCCAACCATTTAATTGTCAACCCGGGGTACGTAGACTGACGAAGCACACACACTGTATATGCAGGACTGAAGTAGAACTAATCTAATCTAATCTATGTTGCTGAAATCAAACTGATCTAAGTAGTGAAGGGAAAGGTGGATGAAAATATGACATTTCTGAGTCCCAACAGTGATAAAGGGTTATGATGTACCATAAATTTCTTCTTCAAGCACAACTACAAATAAACTCTATAATGATAATTCAAGAGCCGTAAATGCAATTCTGGGTGGACTAGAAAATAATGTATTTGTCAAAGTCATGCATTGTAAAAAAAAAAAAAAATTAGAATAAACTACAAATAATCTATGAAGGAGATTCCAAATTCAAGAAAGAAAAGCTTCAAATGTACAGAGGACAATTTGGAATATTTAAGGTGAAAGAAGAAGAAAAATTGCATAATATCTTCTAGGATTAAATGAAATGGTCAACACAATTAAAGAAGTAGGAGAATAATTAGATGAAAAAATAGTAGTCCAGAAGGTACTAATATCACTCCCAATGAGATATGATCCATAAGTATCTAGCTTGGAAGATCGATAGAATATTGACAAACTCACAATGGATGAAGTACATGGGATTATCACAACCTATGAAATTAGAACATGACAAGAAAAACATTCAAAAGGTGAAACAACCTTCAAAATATCAAAAGGAACTAAACACCATGAACACATGTCGAATGAAAGCAACTTATACAAATCCAATGAGGAAGAAGAAATATTCATTAAGAAACTTAAGAAAGGATTTGGAAAATACAAAGGGACGTTATGTTTCAAATGTTTCAACTATGAAAAAATTAGACACTTTGCTTCCAAATGTCCTTATCCCAAGGAAAAAGATAGTGATGATGAAGAAGCTTACAATTAGAAAGAGCATAAAAAGAGTAAATCCCAATACAAAAATAAATTCTATAAGAAAAAGGAAAACCTTTTATTCTAAAGAAGACAGTAGCTCATCTTACATGAGTGAATATGATGATACATAGGTTCTATTTATGGGAATATAAACTCTAACCGACACTAATGAATATAACACTTATGAAAATGAATAAATTTTGGAAGTTGAAGGAGAATTTGATCTTGAAGGATGACTCATTAGGGACCTACAAGAACTAAGAAGATATAGAAGGAAGAACAAATCATTAAAAGAACAATTGTTAGGTTATAAGGAAGAACAAAAATCAAGAGAAGAAAAAGTTTCAAAAAGCATCAAGAAAACAAAACAAATTATTGTTGATTTAAAAACTCAACTACAAGAAGCTAAAAGAATTGAAGAAACATTACGTAAATGACTTAATGACAAGAAACAAAACTGTGAAAAATCATAGGTTGAAATAGTTCTTCTAAGAAGGAAAATTGAAAATGGAACTAACCTTTCAAAGATTGGAAGTAGTTCAAAAATCTTGGATGACATCCTTAACAGTCAATTACCATTACATAATAAGGATCGACTGGGTTATTATCACAAGGAAACTAATAAAGGCTTAAAATATGAAATATAGAAAAGTGATAAAATCCAAAGACTTATGAAGCCGCCCTTCAGACCTCCTTCAAAAGATAAAATAACTAGACAAAGATTGATCCAAGTGGATATCAGTGGCCACCCACCTATTCTATTTGACTCAAAACAATTTGTTGGCAGTTTACTATTTTTAGCAGTGTTTCGGGTCCTAAACTTCCAAGGCCATTTTGAGGGCCTAAACGACTATTTTTCGTGATCGGGAACCTTAAGGATTTATGAAGGCTCTGATTTATCCCCCTAAATGAATCTCCTTGTCAACACCTTTCCAACGAGCTATCATGCACCCCAAACAAAGATCGTATTCCAAAGTTACACCACAGGGAAGTTGATACACCAAACTACCCAAAATGGGGTCCACAAAACTGTTGGCTTTTCATCTTCCGAGGTTAGGGTTTTGGATTTTCTTTATGTTAAAAAGGCCTTTGGAGCCTCATTGTAACATCATATTCTTGCGAATGAGCATGGCCATCACAACTCTTCTCAGAGATAAGCTACCACCATTCTAGTGAGTCTTTCACTCTGTATTTCTACAGTTTTGTACATTTCGCTCATTAATAGAAATTTTGTATTACTGTATCTCTGTGTTTTTTGATATATCTCTGATATATATATGTTATACTATTGGATATATGATATATCTCTATACATTTCTGTATTATATCTCCGCTGTCATTTAATGCCAAAAATAATCCAGATCAAAGACTAACTCTACTCAACAAAGATATGCACTCTCTAAAAAATGAAACGAGTACAAAAGAAATACTACTCCAATAAGAACTCCAAAAAGGTATCAACAACTCTTTCTTGGCTAGTATTTTTCTTGTCATAATTTTTGGCATAAAGCATTAGATTGTAAAGGTTATAAAAATAAATATCATAAAAGTGTTCAAGGATATGGCCATAGGAACAACAAGTCTAGTAGCAATCAAAGGAGTAGAAACTATAATTCATTTTCTCCACTACTAGATTGCAACATTGAATGTTACAAATGTAACAATTATGGTCATAAATCTAGTAATTTCAAATTATTAGAATCTACCATGAAGACAAATACTTCAATTTTTCTAAAAGAAAAACATAAGAAGATATGGAAAGAAAAACAAGAACAAATAGAATGTAAGGTATCATTGTATGCCAAAGATAAATTAAGTCAATGGTATTTTGAAAGCGAGTGTTTAAAACATATGACAGGAGATCAAAACAAATTCCTCAACCTGAAAAAGGATAAGAAAGGAAAGGTTACATTTGGAGATGATGTCTCTACCAAAATACTTGGCAAGGGGATAGTCAATCTGGGAAATGACAGAACTAAAGCAACAAATGTCCTATTAGTTGAAAATTTCAAACCTAATCTCCTTGGTGTGAGCCAAACATGTAATCAAGGACACATTCTCATTTTTTACTCGAAAAAATGTGATATTAGAAAAGAAGACTCTGGAAAATTAGTAGCTACTGCAACAAGGACACCAAACAATGTTTATATATTAAATACAAAAAAAAGAAGAAAAATGTTGCATGAGTCAAATAGATGAAAATTTGTTATGGCATAGAAGAATGGGACACATAATTTTGGATAATATGGTAAAAGTAAGTAACAAGAAAGTTGTGAGAGGTATGCCAAAAATTATAAAACCTTCAAACCTTGTTTGTAAGCACTTCCAACATGGGAAGCATAAAAAAGTAGCATTCAAGATGAAAAAGTATTCTACCTCAAAACCATTAGAAATTGTTCATACTAACCATTATGGGACAACAAGAACAAAGAGTATAAAATAAGAATATTATTTCATTTCATTCATTGACGACTATACTAGAATGACTTGGGTGTGTTTTCTTAAAGAGAAATCATAAGCTTTTGAAAAATTTAAAGTTTTCAAATAACTTGATGAAAATGAGACTGATCTCAAAATCAAGTGTCTCGGGTCAGACAATGGAGGGAAATTTACTTCCAACAAATTCAATGAGTTTTGTGAAACTCATGGAATCAAAAGACACTTTTCTTCTCCAAGGACTCCTCAGCAAAATCGAGTTGCTGAAAGGAAAAATAGAAGTGTTCAAGAGGCAACCAGAACTATGCTAAATGAATCCAAGCTATCAGATATATATTGGAGAGAATAAGTGTATACAACTGTATACAAACTTAATAGAGGAAAACTTAGAGTTAAATATGATAAACACCATATGATTTATAGTATGGCAGACCAACATCAATTAAGCACTTGGATGTTTTTGGGAGCAAATGCTACATAAAGAGAGATGATGATAGCATAGGAAACTTTGATTCTAGAATCAATGAAGGCATATTTCTTGGTTACTCATCCACCAAAAAGGCCTACAAATGTTATAATCTAAGGCTACCGAAGATTGTGGAAAGTGCAAATGTAAAAGTGGGTGATCTAAAAACAAAAGGGATTAAATCTCATTTTAATCCACAAATTAATGAAAGAATGAGAGATGATGATGATGATGAAATTATATACATACAACAGGAAGACCTACAATGTGAAGAAGAAAAATAAGAAGAAGAATCACAAGAAAATGTAGAAGAAGAGTCACCAAGACAAGATACAAAAGCACCATCAAGGAGAGTACAAAGAGATCATCTGGAAAATATAATCCTTAGTAATAAAAGTGTTGGAGTTGAAACAAGATTAAAATTGATGTACAAATCAGAACAATCCTTACTATCCTTAATAGAACCCAAAACATTTGCAAATGCTAGTAAAGATGAAGACTGAATCAAAGCCATGAATGAAGAGCTGGATCAAATAGAGAAAAACCAGACCTGGGAACTTGTCCCAAGACCAAAAAATAAAAATGTGGTAGGGACCAAGTGTATTTTTAAAAATAAATTTAATGAAGATGGCCAAGTTATAAGAAATAAAAAAAAAAATTGGTGTGCAAAGGGTATGCACAAGTAGAAGAGATTGATTTTGAAGAAACCTTTTCTCTAGTTGCAAGAATGGAAGTCATGAGATTATTTCTAGCATACCCATGCTTTAATAATTTTAAAGTCTATTAGATGGATGTAAATTCTACATTTTTTAATAGAGACCTAAAAGAAGAAGTCTACACAAAGCATAGAGAAGGATTTGAAAAACTAGGAAAATAAGAACAAGTGTATAGATTGAAGAAGGAACTCTACAGCCTTAAACAAGCAACCAGAGCATGGTATGCAAGAATGGATAAGTACCTGTTGGGAAAAGGATTCAAAAGAGGCATGTCTAACAAAAATATCTATCTTAGAATTGAAAAACGGAGTTTGTTAGTCACAGTGGTCTACATGGATGACATCATATTTGGTTGCAACAATGATGAATCAAGTCATAAATTTACCCAAGAAATTTAAAAAGAGTTTGAAATGTCTATGATTGGAGAGATAAATTTATTCCTTGGACTTCAAATCACTCAGTCACCGAAAGGAATGTTTATTACGTAGTCCAAATACCTGAAAGAGATACTTAAAAAGTTTGGAATGGCTGAAAGTGCACCTGTTAGCACTTCAATGACAACCAACTACAAACTCAGCAAGAAAGACTAGTCACCTTCTGTAGATTCAAATCTTTATAAATATATGGTTGGGAGACTACTATACTTGACTCCATCCATATCCGATATCACGCAGGCAGTATGAATGGTGGCAAGATTTCAATCATCTCCCAAGGAATCACATGTGATGGATTTCAAAAGAATATTTAGATATCTTAAGGGAACATCAGACTTTGGATTATGGTATCCAAGGAATAAAGGATTTGAACTAAATCCCTACACAAATGTTGATTGAACTGGTAGTGTGGATGAAAAAACGAGCACTAGTGGAAATGCATTTTTCTTAGGGGAATGTCTAGTCTCATGGTCAAGTAGAAAATAGTCATCAATTTCACTATCTACAGTAGAGACCGAATATATTGCAGTTGTTGAATGTTGCACTCAAATCTTATGGATGATACACACATTGGAGGATATTATAATTGAATGTAATCAACCGATACCTATCTATTGTGACAATACAAGTGCCATCAAAATCTCTAAGAATCTAGTCATGCATGCAAAGATCAAACATATACCCATGAAGTATCATTTATTGAGAGAGAAAATTAGTCACAAAAAGGTTAGATTGGAGTATGTTGGTTCAAAGGAGAAGATAGAAGACATATTCACTAAACCCTTGCCTAAAGAAGCATTTGAACATATACGAAAAAAGTTGGGAGAAATATCCATACAATAAAAAAAATTCTCATGATGACATGGGGAGAAATGTTGACAGGGGCAGCTGTCAAAAATAGAGGATGGAAAATTTTCACCAAAACAAAATAAAAATAAAAATAAAGTGTTGTTGATAGGGGGGGGCAAGAAAAAAAATCACAAGTATTGTCACTCAAAACAAAATAAGGTTGATCAATAAACAATTGGTGATGAACCTCATTATGGTATTAGAAGCCTTGACATTGATGTCAAAGGGGGGTAAAAGAATGGTAAAAAATTACTCATTGTTAGGGGAGAATTTTGTTTTATGATGTGTTGCCATCAATGCCAAAGGGGGGGGTATTGATGGAAATATCATGTTGGAATTGATGTCAACATGAAGACAAGAAGTACCATAGTGGAGTATGACATGGAAATACAGTAAGATCTACATGAATACTGAGTTATAGGAATGCATTGGACTACCAGAATGCAGGGGATCGCTTGGTCGAGTTCTTTGAAAGAATGAAAGAAGGAAAATAAAATAATGAGACAATTTCAATTACTACATTGGTCCAGTTGAGTTTTCCTAGTGACTTTATATTCTGTTGAGACAAGATCGTGATGAGCATAATGAATACTAGCGAGTCACCCTCTTGAACTATCTTGTGTACTATCATTTCAGAGTGTAGTAAAAGGGAAATTTTTTGATGCAACACCGAGTACCCTTCAGTCTATTAGATCAACATGGTAGTCGATATTTCGTAGCGATTTTTTATCATCATTTTTTCTAGGCCAAAGTTGTATGACCCTTCAAACCCAAACAATTTCCAACAACCACCAATGGTTAGATCCACTTGTTGGAGATACTTTGCACACCCCTAGGATATTTTTTCCTAAGGTTTTCCCTATGTTTATTAGTCATTATTTAGTATCCTATAGTTTAGGGAGAATATTGTTTTTCCTACATTCTAGGAGAATATTCTCTTCCGTTCACACTTCAGTTTGATCAGTTGAGTGGATTCTAGATGCCACATTGGTTTCATCACCATGCAACATTGGGATCATCACCAGATAATGATCATTGTCCTTGGGATTATCACCACACTAGTGCATTACTAATGATTCATTGATATCCTCTTCACTTCATTATGTTTCAATTAGTTAACTGAAGATTGAGATAGTAGTTAACTCAAACTAGATGGTAGTTTACTCTCGTAATTATCTGTGTGTGTCCAAATCACTCTACACCACCACTATGGTGCATTGGCTTCTCCTCCAGTGTTCATTAGTTGAGTTATACATAGTATATCATGTGTAAATTATCATTCATTCATTTGGTTAATAGAATTCTTCTATTCTTTCTCTCTTGTTTCTTTGTTTTCTCATTTCTTTACAAATTGTGTATGTATTTTTTCTAGCTAGATATTATATGTGTAAGTTCATTCACATTTACATGGTATCAAATCCAAAGTATTTCTAGGAAAAACACACACCCAATCGTTTTGCAGGTACCGAATATTGAAGACAACATGAAAAATAGAATTTCCAAAAGAATTCATTCTTACACCGTACAATTTCTTTGCATGGAAGAATAATATGATAATGCATATTCAAAGAATATGATTATATATGTTAACCATGGACAAAGAGACCAAACCCACATCAACCATAAAAAAAATCCAAGTATCTGAATTAGATGGATGAAGCGTTTGGAACTATTTGCAGTCTCATTTATCCTGAGTTCCTCTTTTACATATCCTCCTATAAAACCCACAATGAAGTCTGGACCACCATGGAAGGACTTTTTGGAAAAAAAGACGAGATGAGGGGACATATACTCGAGGTGGAATTTCTCACTTTGGATCCAAAAACCTTCGAAAATATCCAATATTTCTTTACCAAATATAAGGATTTGTTGTCGCAACTCAAGGATTTTGGGGTTGATAAATATAAGGAGGAGAAATAAATGGTTCTTACCATTCTCTCCAAACTTGGTCCGTAATAATTAGTGTTTGTATCCACATTTCATTTAGTTAGGCTCGCCTCTAGAGATACCTAGAAAATTCCTTCTCTTGAGGTATTTATTGAGTCTCTGATGCAAGAACATAACAAGCTCATCAATATGGGAAAAATCAAAGTCCCAAAGGCGCATGCACTTGTTGTGCAAGATGGTAGCAGTCACCAAAATTAGAAGTCTAAAAACCAAGACAAAAGGAAGGCACATGAAAATCCAAAGAAGGAAGGGTACTCAAAGCCATTCAATGATTCGTCTAGATCCAAAGGTGGAAAGGGAAGAAAAGGGGAGAAATGCACTTAATACCATAAATGATTCCATTAAGAATCCACATGTATGAAAAAACAAGTAGATCAAATGGCCCAAATACTTAAAAAAAAAAACCTTGGAGATCACATCCTCGAGGGTCCCAAGAAGAAGAAGTGAGAAGATCAAAATCCCAAGGAAGGTAATTATAACCATGCTTTGATTGTCATCAACTTCTCTCCCAATGCTTGGATTGTAGACTCAATATCATCACACCACATGGAAGCTACAAAAGAAGTCTACTCTTCATTGGACGCATGAAGAGGTCCTCCTATTATGATGGGGGACAACTCTCAGGTCAAGGTCACTGGAAAAGGGAGAATTGAACTCAAAAATGGAATCTTTGAGAATGTGCTACACGTTCCCAAAATCTCCATCAATATTCTCTCCGTGTATAAGATGAAAAACTCCTTTACCAGAAAGAGAGTAATATTCACACTTGTTGTTGTGGATATCTATGACATGCAAACCAATTCAAAGTTGATATTGGTGAGGTAAATCATCAATACAAACTCTACACATTTTCTGAATTTATTGAACTAGATTCTGCATTACTGCTTACCCATGCTGATGAAAGTAGTAGGATATGGCATGAAAGGTTCGAGAATTTAAATTTCATACATATGCAACAATTTATAAAGAAGGGAATGGTTGTTGGTCTATCTAACATCCACTTCTCTAAAGGAAGTTGTGAGGGATGTGTTCTTGGAAAACATCATCAAGAGAAATTCGACAAAGGAAAGACTCAGGGGCTTCCTTTCCTTTGGATATGATCCATAGTGACCTCATGGGTCCTTTTCGACATCCATTAATCAATAAAGCAAGGTATGCTCTCATTTTTTTTTATGATTTATCACGCTTCGCATGGAATTTCTTTCTCAGGAAAAAATATGAGGACTTTTAACACCTCAAACATTTCGATCCCTTGTTGAGACACAGTCAGGAAAGAAGATTAAATTCCTTTAAACAAATAATGGTGGGGATTATTTCAATCATGAGATAAAAAATATTTGTCTTGAGCCTAGGATTCAGTTGCAAAACACAGTTCCTTATACTCATCAACAAAATGGAGTGGTTGAGTGGAAAAATATATCTCTAAAAGAGATGGCATATTGCATACTAAATGCAAAGTCACTTCCACATAGATTATGGGATGACGCACTTAATTTTGTAACCTACATCCAAAGCAGATCTCCCCGTAGATATGTCAAGGATAAGACCCCCTACGAGGCTTGGAGCGGCCCCAATCAGTAAGTGACCCACTTTCGTATATTTGGTTCTCGTGCATGGGATAGGATTCCCTCTAAGAAGAGGAAGGAAATTGATCCACAAAGAATAGAGTGTATCTTTGTTGGATACCCCGATGGTTTGAAGGGATAAAGACTCATTGATCTATCCTTAGACCAGCTCATCATTGATCATAGTGTCCAATTCGGGGAAAGTATATAACTTGTACCTCAACAACCACATGCAGACACTTTTTTTCTTCCACCTATCAGAGATGATGAGAATACACATGTTGACTCTTATTCAGATGGTATTTATGATTTAGAGGGTTCAAATGATTCAGATACCTAGTCAGTACAATCATATGTAGAGTTAGTGTGTGGAGATGCAAATGAAGATCTAGAGAAGAGGCCCAAGTGGTCCAAGAATACTCTTCAGGATGCAAGAGATCTTGTTGGGGATCCAGATGATACTAGGAGGACTCAATCTCATTTAGAGGAGCCTCCTATTGCACTCACTGCCACTGAACTGATGTCACCCAAGCATGTTTTCTTGGTTTAGTCTTCATATCCATAGTACTATGGCGAGGTTTTGAGGAATCCATTTTGGGAATTCATCATGTAGGAGGAGTACAAATCTCTCCTCAAGAACTAGACTTTGGATATGGTTCCCCTTCCTTCAAGAAGGAAAATTTTCAGGTGCAGATGGGTCTACAAGACCAAGAACACAGTGGATGGATAGGTTAGCAAATACAAATCCAGGTTAGTTTCCAAAGGATTTCAATAGGTGCACGACATTGATTATGATGAGACCTTCACTCCAGTAGAGAAAATGGATTACATATGTTTGGATCTTTCCATTGTGAAAACCAAAGGATGGGAAGTCCATCAGATGGACTTGAAGAATGCATTTCTTCACGACGATGTCTCTAAGGAGATCTATATGGGGCATCCCCAGGGATTTGTGCAGTATTCATCTTTGGTATGTCGACTGAAGAAGTCCCTTTATGGCATCAAGTAGGCCCCAAGGGCATGGTATGCTAAGATGAACTCCTAACTATTATCACATAACTTTGTACATTGTAAGTCGGACTTGAATGTTTACATGCTTAGGATGACTGATTCACTTCTACTCTTATTTTTGTATGTTGATTATTTGTTGATTACCGGTTTATCGACTGCAACAATTTTTGTAGTCAAGAGGATTATGCATTACAGGTTCCTGATGACGAACATGGGTCCACTACATTTCTTCCTTGGACTCAAGATCAGTCAAGATGCATCAGGAATCAAACTGTCTCAACCCTAGTATGCACAATATCTTCTCAAGAGATTTCACATGACAGAGTGCAAGTCTGCCCCAACTCCTCTCCTATCAGTATTCATACTTGAGGATGGTGTGGAAACTCCACTGGTGGATATCACACTGTACAAAAATATAGTGGGGATCTTTTTGTATCTCACACACTCCAAACTAGACCTCACCTATGCAGTTGGAGCAATCTCCAGGTTCATACAAGAGTCGCATGAGCTACATTGGAAGGTTGCAAAGTGTATCCTTTGATATGTACAGGGAACTATCACCTTTTGGATTCACTATGAAATAAACTCTACATTGGACCTCATCAGGTCCACTAATTCTAACTAGGTTGGTGATAACATTGATTGCAAGTCCACATCTCGTTACTCACTTAGTATTAGTTTTGGGCCTATCTGTTGTTCAAGAAAGAAGAAAGATGCTATTACTCTATCTTCAGCTGAGGCAGAGTACATAGGGGTAGTTAACATAACTATTCAGGTTATGTGGCTACAATATTTTCTCACTGAGTTGGGAATTCAGTTTGATTGGTCGATCGTCATCTGGTGTGACAACTAGATCGCTTTGAATTTCTACAAAGATCTAGTTCAGAGGCAGTGGATGAAGCACATCGAGATCCACATGCACTACATCCAAGACTTAGTACATGAGGGAATCATCAACCTGTAGTTCTGTCCTTCAGCAAAAACAACTGCATACATCTTCACCAAGACCTTCACTGAGAATAATTTCCATTCTCTACGCAGTTGTCTTGGAGTGAATAGAATAGTTTCCTATGAATTGTTAGTTATTCTTTGTATATACATTATACTTTGAAGGGGGCGGGGCGGGGGGGTGTTCCCATGACGTTTTCCCTCTTTCCTTGTTTTATTTAGTGTATTTCTTATATTTGGGTACCGAACATGGCCTCGTTGCTGGGACCCATTCTTTATTTTCACCATAGTGATGTTCAGGGGGGTGTTGGAGATACTTCACACAGACCCAAGATTTATTTTTCCTAAGGTTTTCCCTATGTTTATTAGTCATTATTCAGTCTCTTATAGTTTAGGGAGAATATTCCTTTTCCTACATTCTAGGAGAATATTATCTTCAGTTCACACTTCAATTTGATTAGTTGAGTGGATTCTAGATGCCACATTTGTTTCATCACCATGCAACATTGGGATCATCACCAACTAATTAAAATTTTCCTTGGGATTATGACTAGACTAGTGAATTACTCATGATTCCTTGATCTCCTCCTCACTTCACTATGTTTCAGTTAGTTAACTGAAGACTGAAAGGCTAGTTAACTCAGACTAGGTGGAATTTTAATCCCGTAATTTCCAGTGTGTGTCCAGATCACTCTAGACCACCACTATGGTGCATTGGCTTTTCCTCTAGTGCGCATTAGTTTAGTTATAAAAAGTATATCATGTGTAAATTATCATTCATTCATTTGGTTAATAGAATTCTTCCATTCTTTCTGTCATGTTTCTCTTTTTTCTCATTTCTATGCAAAATGTGTATGTATTTTTGCTAGCTAGATGATCCAGGTGGATATTGGTGGCCACCAACGTATTCCAACTGACTCCTCTTGACATTTTTTAGTCCATCACGCTATTCTGTAATTCTTTGTAATTGTGGGTTCTACACTTTCGAGGCTGTCTAACTCCCTACACAAATTCCAGGTGGATATTGGTGGCCGCCCACCTAATCCAATTGGCTTATTTTGGAATTTTTCATGTCAATGCATCGTTTTGTGCTTCCAGGGCCTTTCGGGGCCCTAAATTGTTTTTTTTTCCTTTCCACAGTCAAACTATAGAAATATTCAAATTTTGATGGCATAATGTGTAGTTATTGAAAATACCTTTCCAACGGGCTATCACGCGCCTAAAACGGAGGTCGTATCCAAAAGTTACGACCCTAGGAAGTTGAGGTACCAACTTACCCATCGGGTCCCACAAGACTTTTGGCGTTTCATGTCCTAGGGTTAGGTTTTTGGATGTATAGGGTTTTGGAATTCATGAGTAATGTTAAAAATTCCTATGGAGCTTCATTTTGATCATTCTAATTAGGCAAATGTGTGTAGTGTTGTTCCAGAGTCTGTACTTAAGGCTAGAAAGTACAGGGTCTAGGCATCTGAAAGTGAGTAAAGACAAAAAGGGGAAGAATCAACCTTCGAGAAAGGAGGCTAAGGATGATTTCTAATTTGTCTCTGTCTCACTTCAAAACATTCCTGGATTCTTATATCCCATTCAATTGTGGCCCATGAACGTTCGAGTTCTACCCGGGTGATAGCAGTTTTAAGTATGGTGTCAAAAAGGTTCAAAGCGATGCTAGTTTGATCTGATAGGCCGGGTTCAATTTTGGGTTGTCTTGAAATGGGCACAGTCATGGAGGAACAAAAATTTAAAAGAAATTTCAAGGTTTAAAATACTACTTCAATTTTTTCACCGTATAAAAGAGAACTTTCGAATTCAATGTTAAAGGTAGAACACAAACCAAAGGTCTTCTCCCATAACTAAGTTAAATTTTTAAAGAATAATGTATGAAATGTGAGAAAACAATAAGCAGTCGATAATGAGAGGCTCCTATCAAGGGAGAATATCGCCCTGTAAATAGAAGAAGAGAAAGGAAAGAAGTAATCTAACGAAGCATAAAATATAGAGATCTAAAAATTTCACAGGTCTTGTACCTGCTGATAGCCGATATAGAGGAAAAACTGCAAGCGATTAGGTGACTAAAAAGTTAGTCACCACAGTAGAAATTGTACTAAATTGCAGCTAAGCATTCATCAAAAATATATATGCGAAATGAAAATTAATATAAGATAACAGAGAAAAAAAAACTCATAACTCAGTCTTCATGGAATCAGGAATCTTCGGATTGCTTTGTATTAATTTTCAAAAGGAAAAAATTCTCTATTAAAATTGGCCAAGAAAGGTCCAACCTCTTGTTCTCCTTCAAAATGCATATTAATACAAACTTCTAAACATTTGAATTTCAATCGTTCCAGAATTTTTCGGTTACAAAATGGGAAATTTAAGAGTTTCACATCTTCGTCTTTGTCCTCCTTCATGCGGGCATAGCACCTTCCTTTCTTTAATCTTTGGGTTCTAAAAATAGAAAAGGCAGACATCTGAAAACAAAACTCATAACTCAGTCTTCACAGAATCAGGAATCTTCGGATTGCTTTGTATTAATTTTCAAAAGGAAAAAATTCTCTATTAAAATTGGCCAAGAAAGGTCCAACCTCTTGTTCTCCTTCAAAATGCATATTAATACAAACTTCTAAACATTTGAATTTCAATCGTTCCAGAATTTTTCGGTTACAAAATGGGAAATTTAAGAGTTTCACATCTTCGTCTTTGTCCTCCTTCATGCGGGCATAGCACCTTCCTTTCTTTAATCTTTGGGTTCTAAAAATAGAAAAGGCAGACATCTGTCATTTTTTGGTAGCAGAAACCTGCCCCTTCACTTGCTCAGTGCAAGTGATGCACCTCTCCACCAACTGGGCTATTAACCTGGAAGGCTCTGCTTGGTCGCTTGCTTCAAAAGTGTAACAACTCTTCACCAGCTATGGCAAATTTTTTCCCACTTGTCAGTCCTCTGTGATGGTGGAGCATAATTGTAAACTTGGCTATACTAGCCATTTGTCCACTTGGGCTATATCGACCTGGCTAATCTGGGATATCTCCACTTGTTCCTGCTCCATGTTTTCTTTGATGTCCAACAGATGTTTAGCTATATTGATTTTGCCCAGTGTCCTAGCACTTCTTTCCTTATCAAGGTCTAGCAAATTTTTACTTATCAAAGAGAACGTTTCCTCACAAAAATTCTTTACTTCGTTAGCTCTCCTCTTGCTTTATGATATGTTCTGTTCCCATACCTTCAGAAGGATATTACCTCTAGTTTGTTTTGTGATGGATAACTTTGAGTTGCTGGTCATCTCTATCTTTTTCGTATCTGTAACAACGTCTTGGAAAGTGACCTGTGTTGCCCCGACTTCTCTTTCTCTCAAAGAAATATTTTCTGATATTTGATCTATCCTATGGAAATGGTTTTGAATTGTTCCTACCTTTACCAATAGGTTTTGTTGAGCCGTAAGTACCTTATGTTGGATTTCGGTAGCCTGCGATCTGAACACCTTTATGTCTACAACCTGGTTCTCGGCCACCTCCAATTTTGATTGCAAGTCTATAATTTGTTGCCCCTGCTGGCTTACCCATGTTTGGATAGTTTGCAATGACTGGCACACCTTCTCAAGGTCAGACCTGAGCTTATCAATTTCACATAGTTCAGTTGTTCGGGCTTCCTCAAGACTCCTTCTCACCTTGTCCCTGACATTCACTTCAACAGTAGCCACCCTAGCCTCCAATTTACTGATCAGGAGGTTCTTTCGTTTCAACTGGGCCATCAAAGT
>CBVK0100286298.1:0-23025 GCA_900067695.1 Picea abies
GTTAAGTGACCTAAAAATGGATTAAGTGACCTAAAGGATGAAAGTATAAATAATATAGCAATGGTCGCTTGTAGATCATCCTTTTTTTGGATCAATGGAGAGCTTCTTGTGGGAATATATTTTGGAGTATTGATGGAGAGCTTCTTGTGAGAGATTCTTGAGCATTTTTGGTGTGGAAAACTTGAGGATATTGAAGATATATAGGTGACTGAGGTAACCAAGGATATATAATCTGAAATTCTGAGGAAATTGAAGAAGAGAAGGCCGAAATGAAAGGAAGGATAAATTCTTTTGATGGTGCTTTCTAAGGTATGTTATTTACAGGTCATCTCACCATTTTCGCTATACTTTTTTTCTATAATGATTCAGATCCTGAAATTGCTATGAAAGTGAGACAACATAGCCAAGTATCTATGGTTAAAAATTTATCTTGTGGGTCATTGTATTTATGGAATTACACTTCATGGAAAATAGGGTTTGTGGCTAGTCCTGAAACTAGTCAAAATCAGGTGTTTTGAGTACAAACGTCATAACTTCTTCATAACAGATCCAAATTCAGTGAGACCAAATGTGTTAGTTAGGGTACGGTCTGTAGTATTCTCTTTAATAGTTTCAAATCATTTCATAAAATATTTTTTGTGGGGCACGCTCTACAAGGTCGCTCTCTAGAATAAGCTAGAATTCAACAAGGTATGCCATTTTTGCTATAACTCCTTTTCTGAGAGGTTCCAAGTAGTGCCACTTGGAGGAATTGCATAAAAAACACTAAAAAAAATTGTGTATCAGTTTCATATCTTTATTCAGTACAGGTACAAAGTTATTATTATTTCAAGTTAGGGTTGTTGACTAATCCAAAACTAGTCATGGTTGAGACAAGCAGTTGATGAGTTGGCACATACATGATGATGAGTGGTTGACACATGATTGGTATATACTTGGTACATGGTTGGATGCACTTGTTTATGGTACAGGTTGATTACAGGTTGGTACATGGTTAATGCTCTTGTTTATGGTACAGATTGATATCTGTTGAGGATTGTTGCCTCATCTCAGTTGGTGCTGAGAATGCAAGCTGAGTCTTGCATATAGATCTGGTTCTCTTGTAGAGTTGTACTCTATTCAGTTTTTGCTGATAAACCCCAAGGATTGTAGTCCGTAATAAAAAGAAAATTGTACATACATCTTGTGTTCTTTGTGTTCATTATGTTGATGACTTGTTGATGATATATTGCTGATATATGTTGCTGATATGTGATCACATCTAACTGGTTATAAATGACAACAATGGGTAATGAATAAATGTTGAATGCTAATTGACAAGTTTTTTTGCAAGAGGGAAGTTTTGGGAAAAAGAGCCCCACACTCATTCACCCCCCCTCTAAGTGTGGTAGGTGTGTCGAACATATATCTCACAGTGATAGTGTGACAATGCTTGCATCATTCTACTTATATTTTAGGGCAGTTGGATGGGGCAAGGATAGGTGGTTGTAGCCACCTTTCTGTTGTATCCAGAGAACATAGGGGGTTGTAGCCTTTTTCTAGTTGTAGCCAAAGAATTGGGGATTTGAGGCTTCCCTCAGGTTGTAGCCTGAGAAAATAGGGGGTTGGAGCCTTCTTCCAATTGTAGTTGGAGAATTGGAAGGTTGTGCTTCCTTGAATGTAATTCTTGACATATAAGAAATTCTTTTCATGGTTTTATCCCACATTGGGTTTCCATGTAAATGTTGTTGTATTGTGCATTGTGTGGATGCGTTTGTTATTTTTTATTATGCACCGATGAATGTTAATGCTTATGATACAGTAAGATATTGATGATCAATAGATGAACATGGCTGAATAAGTAAAAGAATAAACTTTGTGGTTTAAAGGATTAATAATTGGTATAATTGTTCATTACTGATTCACCCCGCCTCTGAGTAATCCAACAAGCCTCTACCTCATCAACCAATTTCTTTGCCTTGGCTTCTTCAACTTTATTCATTTGAAGTGCCACTTCGTTTTATTCTCTTATTATTTCCTCCTCGGATTTCCTTCTTTGATATTCTTCTTCATCATGGAGTCTCTTTTGTTCCAAATTTTCCTCTTTTCTATCTTTTTCTTTCTCTTTAATGCTGTTGTTGACTTGTTCCTGTTGGATAAATCTCTGGAACTGGTCGATTGCCACTCTCTTTATTTCCTCTTGTTCACATTCAAGCTACTACTTGGTACCATCATTGGGTAAATTATGTAGGGATTTGTTGTAATCTAGGGAAAAGTAGGGGAGTGTTACCAATAGTTCAACGTATGTAAGGAAGCATAAATTCACATATACATACATATATACAAAGACATACAAAAAGTAGTGGAAGCCCAAAGAACATACTTTATTAGATAGATGATTCAATACAACACAATAGATATAATATCTCTCATAGAGCTATATTTCTTCATACAAGCTTGTCTATTTATACCTATATATTCAGTTACCAGGTAGTTGTAACTACTTAACTACCTAGATTGGTCAATTAACATAACTCTTGACCGACTCATACTTTCAACTTAAACAATCAACCGACTAACTCTTAATTGACTATTGAGTCTAGTCGACAGATTCAACTAGCCCTTACAACATCTTCCCCCACCTCAATTCCTTTCTCGTCTCGAGAAAGAGGGGAGTAAAATAATTTTTTTTGTTTACATTGATTGTTTACAAATAGAAAGTTATAGAAAGAGAGAAAGAAGATGAAATATAGCCAACATATCTTGAAGAATTTATGTAGCTTTGTCTGATTGTCCTTTAGTATCTCTTTTTACTTCTTTGAATGTATGAATTTGACATCATCCCTGATTTTGATTCCATAGTTAGCTTTCCTTCCCACATAAATATTTTACTTGAAATGATCTTTTGACATTTTATTTTTGTGCTTTGTCCAATTAACCTGAATTGGATTGTGACTTTCAATCTTAGAGATGATTTTTGAGTGCTCCCCTAATCCCAAGAATTAAGTGGATGAAACCAGAGGGGGAACCCCTTCCTTTGCACGAGGCTGGATCTCTTCTTTTAAAGTATGTAACCATGATGGCCGAACAACTTCTGCATTATGAGGGTCTAGTCTAGAAGGATCATCATCTTCTATGCTCATCATTCCCATGGTTGATGTTTACAAACTTAACTAAGTGAATAATGGTTTTTTTCTTTCCTCTAGCTCTAATATATAGAGTCTAGTTTCATGATCTTGAAGGAAACTGATAGGGTAGCGGGACGCCTCACACATGACTTAATCTTAGTAGATCACGAGTTTTCTTAGAATCACATGCTTAATGATGAACATTGTCCCATGCTACTGAATCAACTCTTGTTGATATGATCTTTACTGGATTGTTATATACTGACAAAATATTTATGGTCTTAAAGAGAGATATTGTTTCTCCTCACCTAGTGATCAATGGATGTGTGCGTCTTAACCATGAATGTTGAAGGGATGGTGGAATCATCCAAGGAGATGTCTATGTTAATGCTAAAATGACATTCTTGTGGGTCTTGTTGATCATTAATTGAATCATTCTGCAATTGGTTATTGTACATGTCGAGGAATATGGTGGTTATATTGGTGGCTGCACAATGGTATTCTCCATCGCATTGGTCATTAATCTTTATTTCATTCTCGTTGATCCTTTCCTGCCGCGACTTAAATGCACCATATTTTCTAGAGTTGATTTTTCATGGTAGATGTTTTCTTGTGTTCGACTGACTAGGTATCCTTTATTGATGCATGGTCGGTATAGGGATCGACCCACTGTTTCTCTTGAGTCATCGAGTTTGTTATTTTTGGATCTACTTAGTCGATGTTCTTGATAGCTAGTCTGCTCCTCCATTTTGTTGTACTTCCCCCTATTTGTATGATAAACATGCTCACTTGAACCACGCTCTCTTGAATCTTGCTTTCTTTCTTGGGATATGTCTCAATCAATTGACTTTATTTTCATGAGGATTTGTCTTAATTCGAGAGATGGAGTGGTGTGTCGATCATGTCTTCTTCTGCTTAGTCCATGGCTCGATGAGGAGATTCTTTCTCTCTTCATTCTACTTTTCCTTTCTTTTCTTTGAGGATTTGAAAGTTCTTTAATATTTATCTTTCCCTATAGAGGTTTCTTGTACTTGTATTTCTATACTTGAATTTTATAACTGGCTTTGGTTTATTAATACAGGAAGGATTTATTTTCTTAATAATGTGATTGGTCTATATTTTTCCGACTTCGACCACACTGTTATATTTTCCTTTCCAGCTCTGGTCGATCCTGTTGGCATTTTTCCTACTAATTTTTCCAACAGGGTTTCCCACCTTCTATGTATAATACTTTTTTAAATGGGATCCATTAATTACTTTATTGAATGGATTCCCTAACAAGGTTCGAAGTTGAACCACTCTTATCGGTTGAATGTCTTCTAAAACATAAGGCCCAAACCATGTTTTCTCTAGCTTTCTTGGTTTTCCTTTTATTTGATGGTTGTATAACAAAACTAAATCTCCATTTTTGATGTCCTTTTTCTTTAAATGATGGTCGTGTGATGCTTTCTATTTTTGTTTTTGTACTTCCTCATGGTGCATTGCAATTAATATTCCTTCTTCTAGCTTATTTAATTGGTACAACCAGTCGTTCATGCTTCTTCCTTGGTTGAATTTAGCCACGGTTTCTACCTTGTCAGAGTTGGACCAAAATTGAAATGGAATGGTGACTTCTTTCCCATATACTAAATTGAAGGGAATTTGTCTAGTTGATAGTTTATAAGAAGATCTATATGCTCATAAGACTGCATGAATTTTATCATCCCAGTCGCTTTTGTCGATACCAAATATTTTGGTGAGTCCTTTATGCAATGTTTTATTAAATGATTCGACAACCCCATTTGCTTGGGGGTGATATGTTTTTTTTCATATATGATTGATCAAAAACTTATTTACCAGGACTTGGGTTGTTTCATTTATGAAGTTTGTTACCTGGTCACTGATTAGTGTAAGTGGACATCAAAACATCATGATTATGTTCTCTTAAATTAATTTCTCCGCAACTTATTTGGTGCATGATTCAATTGGTCCAGCTTTTTCCCATTTGGTGATGTATTCTACTACAGTAATGATATATTTGGTTTTGGTTCTTTTTTCTCTACGAGAAAAAGGGCCAACAAAGTTGACAACCTAGATTTCAAATGCTCTATTAGAGTTCACTGAGCTTAGTGGCATTTCATTCTTCCATAGAGGTCTCTGAAGCTTTTGACAACTATCACACTTCCTAACCTGATCTTGACAGTCTTTATGTAAATTAGGCCAACATAGACCTACCTAAAGTATCTTCCAAGTTGTTGTGTTAGGCTGGAAGTGGCCCCCAACTAGTCCTGTGTGAGCCTCGTTAATAATATCTTCTCTTTCATGCTCAAGAGTACATATCCTTGGGATATCATCGAGTACAATTTTGTATAGATATCCATTTATAATGGTGAATGGTGTTGCTTTTAGGGCTAGCAACTTATTTTTATTTGTTAGGAGATCCTCTGGAGCCTTTCCATCTTCCAAAAAGTTTTCTATATCCTCAAGATATTTTGGGGAAATTTCGACTCAAAACAGATGTGCGTCTGGTAGGCCGTCGTCTATGCCTATCGAGTCCTCTCTAGTTTCAAGTTGAGATAGATGGTCAGTTCTGAAATTCTTTTTCACAGGTCGGATGATTATGTTGAATTCGAATTCTTGGAATAACAAAAGCCAACAACAAATCTTTTCTTGGTGAACCAATTTATTCACTAAATATTTTAATGTATGATGATCTATAAAGAATGTGAAAGGGTTGGTGAGTAGGTGATGTAGAAACTTTTGTAATATGAATATCATCGAAAAATCTTCCCTTTCCATGGTTGAATAGTTCCTTTCTTATTTTTTTAATTTCCTTCTGGCATACGCGTTTGGGTGGTCGATTGTGTTGTCTTATGGTTGTACTAGAATCGACTCGACAACAATGTTTGAAGCATCGACATGGATGTGAAACCTTCTCGACAGTCGGGAAATATTAATATGGGGGATTCAACCAGTTTATTCTTTAAGAATTCAAATGATTATTGGCAGTCTTGATTCCATATGAACTCGATTTCTTTCTAGAGAATCTCATCCATTGGGAATGTGATATCTGAATAATGGAACAAAAATTGTCTATAGTATTCAGTGTGTCCAAGAAATATTTTAATTTGTTTTTGATTTATAGGCGACTTCAATTCAAGGATTATTTACACCGCCTTTGCATACCACATGGCCTAACAAAATTCCAATTGGTGTGGAAAAGATGCACTTCTTAATGTTAAGATATAGTTGGATTTGTCTACATCGTTCAAGCATCAATATAATCCATTGTATATGGTTTTTGAATAAGTTGTATATCGTCCAATAATCGAAGTAAAAATCCATCATTTTGTATATATACTCTTGGAATGATTTGACCACTATTCTTGAGAAAACTATTAGGGAATTATTCAACCCAAATGGCATAAATTTATAGGCAAAACAACCAAATTCTGAGACAAATATTTGTCTTCGGTTGATCCTCTTTGGCTATTGGTAATTGATTATATCTTGAGAATTTGTATGTAAATGAATAACATTCATGACTCATGAATTCATTAATTATTTCATTGACAAAGGGAGTGGGAAATGGATCTGTTAAAGTTAGTTTGTTGAGACCTCTGAAGTCGACGCAAATTCTTAACTTTTTAGGGCGGTGATTCTTTGGTTGAACCACCATAGGAATTTCCCATTCAACTTTGTCAATTGGATATATGATGCATGCTGACAACATTCCTTCAATTTCCTTTTGAATGATGGGATTGTATTTGTGAGTTAATTTGTATGGTCGATTTTTTATTGGTTTTTCTCCTGGAATGAGTTCAATTTTCATCTCTCCCATTTCTTCTACAAGTCCTTTTAGATCTTTATAGTCTCATGAAAATACATCTTGATATTCTTTGAGTAAGTATACTATGTTAGTTGTCTCCTTCTCTATCCAATAGTCTCCTACTCATGCCATTTTTGGTCGATCGTCATTTGATATGTTGAATTCTTTAGTTTTGATTTCAACATCCATCTACTTTGGTGGTTTTGGTTCGTTGAGATAACGTTCCCCTTCTTTTATTTTGGTGAATCTCTCCTACAAGTCGAACTATTTGTGATCTTATTTTTCTTCCTTAGATATTTTTAACACTGATTTTACATTGTTTTGCAATGTCAGGTGATCACTTTTCCATCAGAAGATCTATCACAAACATCTTATATTCTCCATGTTGATTCTTCGTGTTTTCGTAGTTCCATTATTTTCTGTCAAAACAATGTTGCAAGTCGATATCGAGCCTTGATCGACTGTGATATTCCCTTTTTCCTTTTGTGTAGCTGGAGTCGTGTTTTCTAAAAAACAATTGATCCGTTGCACTGCTTCTCTTAGACGCTCCTCCTTTGGGGTGAACTTGAAGTCTTGGATAAAGTTTTCTTTGATGTCAAACCAATTTAGCGTATGTCCACAAGATTATTTGATCTTGTAACATTTATTTGGTATTTCATCTAATGTGCTTGGAAACATGTGGGGCCATATCCTTTCATCTATGTATCCTATTATGTGTCATTCATTCTTGAAATGATTAATATTTTCAAATGGATCAAACATAATATTGAAAATGTGATCCAGATGGATATTGGTGGCCACCCATCTTTTCCAACTGGCTCAAAACAATTTTTTGACAATTTACTATTTTTAGTAGTTTTAACTTCCGGGGCCATTTTGAGGGCCCAAATGAAGGTTTTTCAGGATAGAGCTCCTCAATTATAGAAAAAATCATGATTGATCCCCCGAAATGAATCTCCTCGATGATACCTTTCCAACGGGATATCACACGCCTAAAACGTAGATCGTATGCAAAAGTTACGACCCTGGGAAATTGATGTACTAACTTACCCAAACGGGGCCCACATGACTTTTGGCGCTTCATCTCCTAGGGTTAGGATTTTGGATGTCTGGGGTTTTTGGCATTATTTATTATTGTAAAAAGGCCTTTAGAGCCTCATTGTAACCATCTTCTTGCAAATGTGCACTTCCATCACATCTCTTCTCAGAGATAAGCCACCACCATTCCAGCAGGCTTGTTTCCCCTGCATTTTACAGTTTCATCTTATTTCGCTATTGAATAGAAAACCAATTTTACTGTATCTCTGTTATTTTGTGTTAAGAAACTGTTAATAATTTGTATTCATTTCATTCTTCTCATAAAATCTGAATTAGTGGTATCGGAGCGGTCTGCTCCTTGTCGTCTTAATGCATGTCCCCAACGAGGTCGGAGTACAAAGAGTTGGGTCTTGAGCTTGTTTCTCTTGAGGATAGAAGCTCTTGCATGCCCAAGTGACCTCCCATGGAAGGAGAAAAGAAAGATTACAGGACAAGAGATCCTTTCAAACTTTTGATTGAGGAAGCCCTCATGCAGCAGAGGAACGAGATGATGGACAGTTTCGTGCAAATCCTTCGACGGCTACCAATAGACGACACATCTTCTTCGAACGGAGGCGCACCCCCTTCAAGGTACAAATAAACTTTTATATTCCCATATTTGAAGGTCAGATAGATGCAGATGTTGTAGAAAAGTGGTTGAATCTACTAGAAGGGTATTTTTGTGTCCATAACTTTTTGAATAGAGAAAATATTACTTTTTGGCTCCTCAAAGCCATTCCCCATGTTAAATATTGGTGGGAAACTTTCTGTGAGCAAAAGGAAATAGAGGAAACCTCATTATTTTTAGTCATGGCCACCTGGGAAGCCTTCAGGGATGCTATTAAGAAACAATACTACCGTTTTGGAAGTTATGACGACCTGTATACCAAATGGACCACACTACGGCAAGAAAGAGACCAAGCAGTGTCAGATTTCAGAAATATCTTCCATACCTTATGAAACAATTTGGGTATCGAAGATTCAGAGCGACATCTGGTGCTCAAGTATCATGGTTCTCTACATAGATAAATCCATACCAAAATGGAATTTTTGGACATCTCATCCTTGGGTGTGGCCTACCGATATGCTGTCAAAATCGAGCAGAAGCTCAAACAAAAGACGCGACAATTTGGGCCTGGGAACCCCTCAAAACAAGAGCCAGGAAAGGGTGGCCCCAACCCAACAAACAAGGAACAGAGCAAATATGGATAGTATCAGGACAACCAGTCCAAGCCACAAGAAAATAAGGACACCAAAAAGACAAAGAAAGATACCAGGAAGTGTTGAGACTTCCATAAGAGCCCTTGGCATAACACTGCTAATTGTCGCTCAAAGTAGTCATTGGTGGACGAAGTGAAAGCCTTTGAATTAGATGCAGATTCTGACTTTGAGCCAGAACTAGAAAGGGGAAGACGGATCATTGACGTGGAACCCAGTGCCACCGTTGCTACCACCAAGCTCCATCCTGGTGAACCAGACGAGCCAGAAGAAGGAGAGCACCTCTTCCAGTCACAGATGTGGGTAAAAGGCATCCCACTGCACTTCATCATGGATAGTGGTATCCATAAGAACCTCATCTTAGTAGAGGTCATCAAGTGGTTGGCCTTGCCAACAATGCCGCACCCACAAACCTACACCATTGGATGGCTTTGCCAAGGAAGCGATCTCCACGTCAGCCAACAGTGTCGACTGTCGTATGACATCAATCCCTTCAAAGATGAGGTATTGTGTGATGTTTCTCCTCTAAAAGTTTGTGATGTTCTTTTGGGCCAACCTTATTTATGGAAATGTCATGCTGTATATGAGTCTAGGCCTCGCAGTGTTATTATTACTTTGAACAAGAAATTGTACAGGATACCCAAGGTAGTCCCACCTAGTGCTATTTCCTTAATCTATGCTAAGCAATGCAGGAAGGTCATCTCTTAGACAGGGAAGTTTGTCTTCTTCATGATTCACTCTCAGAATAAGCGAAAGATCACAGCCACATCCAGGGTCTCTGTGGCCGACCTCTCCACATAGCAGAAGCAAGTAGATAAGGTCATGGAAGAATACTCAGATATCTTCTTCTCACCTACAGGGGTACCTCTGCACTGCCAGGTCAAGCACCCCATCAATCTGACCCCTAGCGCACCACTTCCCAATGGGCCAGTCTATCGTTCCTCTTTGTTAGAGAATGAGGAGATCAAGTGATAGATCCAAGAACTGCTTGAAAAGGGGCACATCCACCCCAACTCATCACCTTGCGGGAGCCCAATCATGCTAGTAAAGAAGAAAGATGGAACCTGGTGACTCTGTATTGATTACCGGTCTCTGAATAAAATCACAGTCAGAAACCGGTACCCGATTCCTTAAATTGATGATCTCCTTGATCAACTCACAGGGGCCAAATACTTCAGTAATATTGATCTGAAGTCTAGCTACCACCAGGTACCGATAGAACAGACAGATGTATGGAAGACTGCCTTCAAGTCAAAGGAAGGCCTTTTTGAATGGTTGGTCATGCCCTTTTGTTTGACAAATGATCCATCCACTTTCATGAGGATGATGGATGATATCTTGCGACCATTCACCAATAATTTTGTAGTGGTGTATCTAGATGACATTCTAATTTATAGCAAGACTTGGGCTGAACACTTGCAGCATATTCAGCAGGTTTTGCAGACCCTGCGACAACACAAGCTATACACCAACTTGGAACTCCTTCGACATGGACAGGGTCCATTACCTAGGCTACATCATTGATTAGCATGATGTGCATGTGGATCCATCCAAGATCCAAGTCATCCGTGATTGGCCAGCCCCAACAACACTCACTGAGCTTCAGAGCTTCTTGGGCCTTACCAATTTCTACCAGAGGTTTGTGTTGGGATTCTCCCATATTGCATGGGCCCTCAGCCAAATAAACAGGGGTGGTGGTAAGGAGAAATTTGCATGGGGCTGGTCCCAACAACATCCATTCGATGATTTGAAGCAACGCTTTTTCTTAGCCCTAGTAATTTCACTACCAGACCTACAACATCCCTTTGAGATCAAGACAGATGCTTCAGACTATGCTGTGGGCACCATTCTCACTCAGCACGACCATCTTGTGGCCTATCATAGTGAGACACTGTTAGATACTGTCCGTAAGTACCCTACTTATGACAAAGAAATGTACTCCATTGTGCAATCATGCCACCAGTGGAGACATTGCATTCTTGGGAAGGAGACAATCATCCACACTGATCATAAGCCACTGCAGTTCATGCAGACATAGGGAAAATTACAGAATGACCACCATAAAAAGTGGTCCACATACTTGCAGAAATTCCACCTCAACATCAAGTATAAAACATGAAGCACCAATTGTGTCACTGATTGCCTCAGCAGACCGCTAGTCGCGACACTCACCACAGTGCTAGAATCTTGTGGCCATGAGTCATCTGGATGGCCCCAACTCTATGAGATAGACCCTAACTTCACCACCACCTACCAAATGTTGGGTGCAAACACAGTGGTCGATAATTTCCATCTTCAGGATGGGTTGTTGTGTCATCTGGGCCATATTTGTGTTCCATCAAGTGAGCGAGCGAAGCTGATCTAGGAATCCCACTACAGTTGGGTGGTAGGACACTTCAGCGTCGAAAAGACAGTGGTGATGCTACATAAAAATTTCTACTGGTTGAAACTTTGACAGGAGGTCAACAAGTATATCAGGTCCTACACTGCATGTGCTATTGCCAAACCAACCACTAAGAAACAGGGCCTGTACACTCCTCTTCCTACTCCCGAAAAGCCATGGGAATCCATCTCAATGGACTACATGTTGGGCCTCCTGTTCACCAAGCGGGGAAATGACTATGTTTTTGTGGTTGTTGATCGCTTTTCTAAGATGGAAATTCTGGTTGCCTGCAAGAAGAGCATCACAACAGAGGCCACTGCAAAGATCTTATTTGAACGAGTCTGGGTACATTTTGGAATCCCACAAACCATTGTCTCATATCAGGATAGTCAATTTCTCAGCACATTTTGGTCAAGCCTCTGGTCACTGTTGGACACCAAGCTCACCAAATCCATGGCCTTCCATCCCCACACAGATGGCCAAATCGAGGTTGTAAATCGAATGATTGTACATATCCTTCGCATGTATAATTCAAAGCACCCTCGCACATGGGATGAGAGCCTTCCCTATGTCTAGCATAGCTACAACTGAGCCCTGCATAGCTCAACCGAACACAACCCCTTTCAAATGGGGTTGGGATTCCAACCATTGGGTCCCATAGATGTTGCACTTCCCCTTGTGGTCACCTCGACTGACTCATCTCCTACTCCAATTGAAGCTGACAAAGCCAACCGGTTCATTGAGCAGATCCAACACATCATTCAACAGGTTCAGGATATCCTACAGAAGTCCAATGACAAGTACAAACAATGCCATGATCAACATCGGGTGCCACATAAATTTCAGGTGGGTGACAAAGTTTGGTTACACTTGCAAAAAGAATGCCTTACAGGACCCCATCAGAAGTTTCACCCACTCCATTATGGGTCGTACAATATCACCATGTCCATGGGGGATAATTCTTTTGAGCTCAACATTCCTCCTTTCCTTGGCCCGCACCCAATGTTCAACGTGGATCTCCTTTGCCCTTATTTCTCACCATTATTGGACACCTCAGAAGTAGCAGAACAACTGAAACCAAAATATCTCAAACCTAACTGCATACAATAGGCATCCAATGATCATATTGTGGACAGACAGATCAAGGGAACTTGACAACAAAGGATCCAACTTTATCGGGTCGTCAAAGCAGGGTAGCTCCTACACCAAGGCAAGTGGCTCACCCGGGGCCAAATTCAACAAAAATTTCCTCATCTGATGGGGGAACTCAATGCAATGGAGACCATTTCTTCCTAAGGAGGGAGGAATGATCCAGATGGATATCAGTGGCCACCCACCTTTTCCAACTGTCTCAAAACAATTTTATGACAATTTATTATTTTTAGCAGTTTTAACTTCTGGGGCCATTTTGAGGGCCTAAATGAAGGTTTTTCGGGATCGAGCTCCTCAATTACTTGAAAAGGAATGATTGAGACCCCAAAATGAATCTCCTCAATGATACCTTTCCAACGGGCTATCACACGCCTAAAACGAAGATTGTATGCAAAAGTTACGACCCCGGGAAGTTGATGTACTAACTTACCCAAATAGGGCCCACATGACTTTTCGTGCTTCATCTCCCAGGGTTAGATTTTTGGATGTCTGGGGTCTTTGGAATTATTTATTATTGTAGAAAGGCCTTCAGAGCCTCATTTTAACCTTCTTCTTGCGAATGCGCGCTGCCGTCACATCTCTTCTCAGAGATAAGCTGCCACCATTCCAACAAGCTTGTTTCCGCTGCATTTTACAGTTTCAGCTTATTTCGCTATTGTATAGAAAACCTGTTTTACTATATCTCTATTATTCTGTGTTAAGAAACTATTAATAATATGTATTCATTTCATTCTGCTCATAAAATCCAGATCGAAATGGGAATGTTAGCAACTTTGGCTAGTTTCTTTTCTCTGAAACCTTCTACAAAGTAAGTTGATATAGTTTTCCACGTTTGTAGTCTTGGGGAGTGTGTTTTTTGCTACCTTGTCGCTTGGCCTGTAAAGGTTTCTACCAATATTTGAGTTCTACCTTGTTCTCCGAAAGATTTAGAAACTTTATCAGCATGCATTGATGGAACGTTTCGTTCTTTGTACCGTAGAGGATTTTTCACCATGTTGTTGGTCGGAATAAGTGTAGGGATTTTCCGAAATATATTTTCATAAACTATAGGTACTTCTTGAGTTTACCAACATGTTCTGTAACATTTAATTAGGGATCTCTTCAATGGTCCAACAATCTTTTGAGTGTGCCTCATAATTTTCAATTTTCTAGTTGCATAGATCCAAGTCAAAGTTGTTTCTGATCGACATAGGAGATTTTGCTGAGATTTATCCTTGCGTGTTTGGTTCAATGTAATATCCATGTTCATTGATTATTTGATACAAACATCATGCTTCATGGTCTTCATCCAATGACTCACTCCATGGTTTCCCTTCATTAGGATCCAGAGGAATTATTATTTTTCTTCCATTACCTTTTAACTTGATTTTGTCTTTTTTAAGGGAGATATTTGATTTCATTTTTCATCCCCATGGTCGACTGAACCATTTTTCATATGATGGAATTCCCTCAACTAAGTAAGTTAATTCAAAATCGACTGATGTCAGTATACCCATGATATAATTTTCAACGTTTCTGAGTATACCAATAGGATTTATTAATCTTTGATCTGCTAGCTTTAGGTAATTTAGTGCTGGTGATAATGAAGGTCGACCCAGATATATCCATGTATATTGAGGTAGGATATTTATTTGTGATTCAAATTTGATGATTTCCTGGTTAATCAACACCCCATGAATTTCCAAGTTGACCTGTGGCTATATTTGACCGGGGTCGTAGGTCATAATATTTATTCTTATAGGAGAGTTGTTGATTCAGATTTTATGAGAAGAACGAAATGAATACATATTATTATTAAAATATGTTTAACGTGTTATAACAAAGATACAATAAAAATGGTTTCTATTCAATAAGGAAATAAGCTGAAACTGTAAAATGTAGCGGAAAATAAACTTGCTGGAATGGTGGCGGCTTATCTTTGAGAAGAGATGTGACAACTGTGCTCATTCGCTAGAAGAAGATTACAATGAGGCTCTAAAGGATTTTTTACAATAAGAATGAATTCCAAAACCCTAGAAATCCAAAAACCTAACCCTAGGAGATGAACCACCAAAATTCATGTGGGCCTCGTTAGGGTAAGTTAGTACATCAACTTCTCAGGGTCATAACTTTTGCATACGATATTCGTTTTAGGCACACGATAGCCCGTTGGAAAGGTCTATCCGAGTAATACATGTTTTTCAATCTAAATATAACTCCATCTATAGTATGACTATGGAGATTCCTAAAAAAACTGTTTAGGTCCTCAAAACAACCCCGAAAGTTAGGGACCCAAAAACTAGGAAAAAAAACGACCAATCTAGAAAACTTCCAAAAGGAACTAGCTGGAATAGGTGGGAGGACACTGAAATCCATATGGATCAATCCTCCCCCCTTAGGAATCAATGGTCTCCATTGCGTTGAGTTCCCCCATGAGATGAGGAAAGTTTTGCTGAATTTGTCCCCTGCTTAGCCACTTGCCTTGGTGCAAGAGTTGCCCTTGACCTGTGTGTCCACAATATGATCACTGGATGCATGTTGCATTCATTCAAGGTTGATATCTATTGGTTTCAACTATTCTGCTATCTCTGAGGTGTCCAATAATGGTGGGAAATATGGCCAAAGGAGAGCCACGTTGAAAACTGGGTGCAAGCCAAGGAAAGGGGGAATGTTGAGCTCAAAAGCATTGTCACCTGTTGTAACCTAGGTCTGCATCCATACTATTTTCCTCCTTTACCCTATACATCCATCAATTCTGATTTTTTTCGCTGCTTTCTTAGCTTATTCTCCATAATTTAATCACTCAGCTTCATGGCCCTTGCCCGTCTTTACTTATTTTGCACCATCTTCTTTCTTTATTGAAGGGTGATTTCATGTTATAGTTTGATTTAGAAATACTTGTCATCATGTTTTCCACTAATGGAACATGAAGAAGGTCCACCAATTATTTTTTGTGCATAGGAGACATCCAGGCCCACCAAGTCCTTTGTATGCGTAGTAAGCTTCTCCAGGAAAGACACAACAATTCAGAGCAGTCCATTTTGGGCTCAGATTTAAAGCCAAATAGATAGGTTAGATTTTCAATAGAGACAACAACCCATGCATATCAACGCCTCTCATGCATTTTGAGTTTGAAAATCACACAGGGTTTAACAAGAATGACACCTTCTTATTGGTCCACGAAATTTCCCCAAAATTCCAAAAATGAGTGACATGTGGCAGCCTCTAGTGTTGCCACATCACCATGATGACATAAACATGACACCCGTCATCCTCTACATGTGCCACGTATACTATATGGATGATGATGTCATCCATATTGGTGATGATGTCAATAGTACGGATGCTGACTCAACCCTGTTGATTAGGCTAAGTTGACCAAAACTTTGATCGCAGATATCTTTTGATCTGTAACTTTGTTTGACGAGTCGTTTACACCATTGGAAAGCTTACAATTTGCTCTTCGCAATGATGCCAATTTAACTGATTTTTGAGGACTTTGTATTTTTACCCTTTCTCTTTCTACTTAGGCCATTCTGAGCTTCCTAAGTTGATTCTATGAATTCTGAGTTATCTTTAGTTATTTGATTTTTTACCGTAATCTTGTTCAAGTCTCTAAAATATACACACATGCTCCATGTACCATCTTTCTTTGTAACTAAAACAATTGGTGACCCACATGGTGATGTGCTTGGCATGATGACCCCTTTTTCAAGCAACTCTTGGATTTGTTTTTCAATTTCATCATTCTCCATGATTGACATCTTGTACATACCAATGTTTGGAAAAGGACAATCTTGTTGCAATTGTATCTAATGTTGGATACCCCTTTTTGGAGGCAATCCTTTTGGTTCTTGAAACATCTAATCATATTGGTTAACAACCTCATATAAATCAGATTTCAACTTTGCATCAAAACCTTGGAAAGCTTCTTTTTCAACATTGTCTTTGGGTTTGATCATCAAAAGGAAAAAATTCTTACTAGCATTGACTAATCTCTTCATTTGTCCATCATTTACAAGTGACAAATTCAACTTATTTTTATGTTCTCTAACAATGTACTCAACTCCATTTTTAAACAAATGATTCTTCTTATTATGACGATGAAAAATGGCTCTCCTATGATATAAATATGGGCTTCCCAACACAATACCTCAGATATCCAATGGAATAGCATCAAGCTCTACCTCATCTATAAAGTTTGCAGTGATGGAAAATCTAAGTTTACACCTTCTTGTCACATGCAATTTGGCATTGTCACATATCCATCCTAGAGGGTATGGTTTAGGATGTGGAGTAGTTTCCAATTTTAATTTCTTGACAGTGTCTTCAGATATGAGGTTTTCTTGAGATCCAGTATCAAAAAGAGTATCTATCTTGGTATGCTTTGAACTAACCCTTACGTGAAAAATCTCTATTCTTTTTTTTTTCATGTTGAGTTTAATTGAGGCTACTACTACTTGAATAACTAGTACTTGCAATAGAATCCTTACCTTGAAAACCCATGGCTGTAATTTTTGTTTCATCACCCAAATCAGAACCTAAATCATGTTGTATAGTTGCAATCGTCTTTGGTTTCCCCTTATGGATGAAATTTTTGGGTCTCATTTTAGGATGAAGTTTCCAACAATGGTATTCATCATTGTTAGATGGTTGGCTTAGGTTGATGGATAGTTGGTATGGATTGTTGGTTTTCATTGATGTCAACTATTGGAGAGTGATATTGTATATTGATGTCAACCCTTGGAGAAAGTACAGTAGCGAATTCCAATAGCACAAAGGTTTGGGTAATGGAACCAAGTTTGTTTGATGTAAATATGACTCATTATTCTCTTGTCATGGTTGATAATAAGTACAAATGGATGAACTCCAAATTGGTCCCCTTATGGTGATTGAGGATTGAGTTATCCTAGAAGTATGGTTAGAGAAACCATGCTTATTTGTGGAATAATGAGATGAAGGTCAGTGAATTTTTTAGTGAAATTATCCGATATGGATAGTTCTTGTCATGCCATTTCTGGTGGTATGTAGAACATCACATAAATCCTCATGGTTAGAGAGTTATGGCCATGAGAAGTTGGAGAACCCAGGTTTGGGTAATGGACCCAAGTTTGTTTGATGGATAATGGTATGAGTTTTGATATATTTTCAGGTAAAACTATTCTATATGGATAGTACATGTCATGTCATTTCCAATGGTATGTGGAACGTCACATAACTCCTCATGGTTAGAGAGTTATGTCCATGTGAAGTTGGAGAACCCTCATGAGTCATCTAGAAGCCCCAAAAGGTCAAAGTAGTCAAAGTGGTTGCAAATAAGAAATTATTTAAATAATAAAGTGAAGTGATGAGTGTACTATAAGTCAAAGTGGATACAAAAGAAATTATTTAAATAATAAATTTAATGGAGAAATTACTAAGTGGACAAGTGGTTAGAAGTGGGTTAGCCCTAAAATAAGGAAAGTGGTTTAAGAGATTTTAGAAGGTAAATAATAAAGTGAAGTGATGAGTGAACTATAAGTCAAAGTGGATGAAAAAGAAATTATTTAAATAATAAAGTTAATGGAGAACTTACTAATTATGGGAAGTGGTTAAGTTAAGTGGACAAGTGGTTATAAGTGGGTTAACCCTAAAATTAGGAAAGTGGGTTAGAATAGTTAGAAGGTAACCCCTTTAGGAAGCTACATAAAAGTATAAATAAGAGGCAATGGTATCTCATTCAAAACACATTGGAATATCATTGAATATTTATTTTTGTGAAAGGCTATTTGGGCAGGTATTATTGATAGAGAAAAATTGAAGAAGAAAAAATGCGGCAAGAAAAGTGCGGTAGAAAAAATGCAGCAGAAAAAGTGTGGCAGAAAAATTGCAGCAAAAAAAGTGCAGCAGGAAAACTGGGGAAAAAAAAGTGCAGCAGGAAAAGTGTGGAAAAAAAAGTGCGGCAAGAAAACTGTAGAAGAAAAAGTGTGGCAGGAAAAGTGCGAAAGAAAAAGTGCGGCAGAAAAATTACAGTAGGAAAAGTGCAACAGAAAAACCACAGCAGAAAAAGTGCAACAGAAAAACCGTGGCAGAAAAATCGCGGCAACAGAACGCTACAAGAAGAAAAATGTATTTTTTCCATATGTGTAGTATTGAATTTATGAATATAGTTGATGGTTTTCCTTTTAAATCTATTGAATTCCCTCTTGGAAGTTTAGGGCTTGTTGTAGAATGGTTTTGAGACAGATCTATTGAAGTATATTGTTACTGCACTTAGTTTGATTTATTGGCATATATTGTGGTGCATTGTGAGAGACACTTGTTAGTGGTATTGGTATATGATTGAATTATGAATGATACATCCTTGAGGCTACATAAATTTGAGGTTATGGCACATGGTTTGATGTAAAGGTTTATGGTATTTGGTTATGGATAACATGATGTATTGCTAGAGAAATTTTGATGGTTATATTGGTATATGGTTGAGGTACATGTTGGGTACATGGTTGAGACAAGTAGTTTATGAGTTAGCACATACATGAGGTGTATAGTTGATGATGTTGGTACATATTGATGAGTCATAGTTTATATGTATTTGATGCATGATTTGTACATATTTGGTGCATGGTTGATGCACTCGTTGATGGTACAGGTTGAGGTACAGGTTGATGCACTTGTTTATGGTACAGGTTGATAACAGGTTGTTTGGTACAGGTTAGTGCATGGTTGATGCACTTGTTTATGGTACAAGTTGATTACAGGTTGAGGTACAGGTTGATTCATGGTTGATCCATGGTTTAGGTTATTGGTATAGGTTGTTTGGTGAAGGTTGATTGGTACAGGTTTACAACAATATATCTCACAGTGATAGTGTGACAATGGTTCCATCATTCTGCTTCTACGTTAGGGTGGTTTGATGGGGCAAGGACATGTGGTTTTAGCCACCTTCTGGTTGTAGCCGAAGAACATAAGGGGTTGTAGTCTCCTTTTGGTTGTAGCCTGAGAAACTAGTGGGTTGTAGCCTTCTTCTGGTTGTAGCTAGAGAATTGGGGAGTTGGAGCTTCCTTAAGGTTGTAGCCTAAGAAACTAGGGTGTTGGAGCCTCCTTCCAGTTGCATCTGGAAAACAAAGTAATTTGGTGCTTCCAATGAATGTAATTCTTAAATACATATAAGGAAAAACATTCTATGTTTTTCTCCCACTTTGGGTTTCCACGTAAAATTTTTTTTGTACTGTGTATGTGTATGATTGCTCATTTGTTGATTTTGTATTTACTCTACAACTACTAGATGATAATGCTACATTGATATAACACTTTCATTTTGTGGTTAAAAAGGACAATTACGCTATTACTGATTCACCCCCCCTCTTAGTAATCCAACAATTGGTATTAGAGGAGGTTCATTCAGGAAACAGTTTAACCACTGGAAGGAGATCATGGATTATTCTGAGAATGTAGTATCAATTTTTAATGGTCAGAATGGTTTAAAGTATGATATGTGGAGCAAAAGGACGAAAGTATTTTTATAGGAACAAGGGCATTATATTTGGCTATCAGTTGTTACAGGATATGATAGTTCAAAAAGGGAAAAGACTACAGCTAAGAAGGAATTGAAGAAGAATGACAAAATAGCAATGGATTTCATTTGGGAAGGATTACCTAATCCGATAAGAGAAAAGGTTGGTAAATGTTCATTAGCCAAAGAGCTTTGGGATAAGTTACATGATATATATTCTTCACCCATTGCAGATTCAAGAAATGCCAAAGAATATGCATGTATAGATCAAGAATAAATATGTTCACCATGTCAAACAAATTCAGAAGATGAAGAGTACATAATCACCTGAGGTATGTTGTTTTTCTTTAATTGTGAAAAACGTGGACATCTTGAAATAAAATGCCATGAAGGAATTGAGACAGAAAAACTAATTGAAAATGAAGACAACTATGAAGCAGAATTGATTAGTTCTTTAGATGAACTAAGAGAAGAAAACAAGTCACTCAAGAATTAATTGATGAAACAAAATGAAAGTGTTCACATTTTTCAAGAATCCCAACAAATCATCGAGAACTTAAGAACTCAGCTAGAAGAAGCCAGAAAGATTGAAGAAAATATTGAATATCAAAAGAAGTATTTGGAAGCCAACATAGCAACATAGAAGGAAGAAGAAGAAATGAGAGAGAAGATATTGACAGATCATCTTAAGGAAATAACTAATGATCTAAACCAGCTTAAGGCAGAGTTTGGTAAAGAAGAGAAAGGACTTGAAGACTAAATAATCACATTAAAAATTTAGCTTGAAGAAGTGAAAAGAATAGAAGAAGTCATAAAGTATCAGATAATTAAAAAAGAAGAAGATGTTGAGAATCTTGAAGAAGAAGTTGTCACAATGAGAAGTAAAATCGTCAAGCTCAACAAGAACGTTGAAGAGACAGAAACATCCACATCAGTTTAGAGAATGAAGAGAAGTACTCTAGGTTGCTAGAAGAGAAGAATGAAGAAAATATAAAGAGTTATGCATAAATACTCAAAGGAAGGAATCATGGTCAACTTGAATATAAGAAAACTATTGAAGATACATAGTCAAGAAGACCATCCATGTTCAAGCCACAAAGAAGCTCCAATCATGATCATGATCAGTCAAGGCAAAAATTCAGGAGGACTACACCAAAAAGAAGATCATTCACTCCCAGGTATGCAAATTTATTTTATGGTCATTGTTTTTATTGTACTAATTTTGGACATAAGGTTGCAGATTGCAGGGATTATAAAATAAATGTTCAAGCAAGAAGTGCCTATGTGACCCCACATAACATTGAATATTATAAATGTCATAACTATGGACACATAGCTAGTGATTGTAGAAGCATGATAAATAATTCCATGAAAGAGAACATTGATATCAAATATAAAAAAGTATGGATAAGAAAACACAAAGAATAGGTGAGCAAAGACCAGGTCCCAGAGATTGCAAGATTGGAAATAAAACGAGGTGAAGAAAATTCTACAAAGAAAGACATCAGATACAAAAAGGGTTGGAAAATAACTGAAAGAAAAGAAGAACAAGTAAATAAGGAACAAATTCAAGAGATTGTATTTTCAGGAATTGTAGTGAAAGATGAATCCACTGAAAAAAATAAATAAGTTAGAGATTAGAGAGATGATGAATCTACCAATGAAGATGATGATGAATACACATCAGAGCAGGAATTGTTTTGAGCCATCCGACTTAGATACTCCTAGGTAATATGAATATTAGACAGGGGGAGTTTATGTGATAGCTGTGATAGACCAAAGAACCATCCTTGGAGCAACTTGAAAAGTTTGAGTAGACAGATCTAGAGCAGTCAATTAGCATAAGTATAGTTTGATAAATTAATCAGTTGTAGTAGTGAAGACCTCATGATAGTATAGTGATAAATGGGTTAGCATTATGGACAGTTGTGCAATAGAGTCTTAGACAGTATGGACATAGATGGATTCATAAGAACACTTAATAGGTTTGGATAGATATATGATAGTGGATGAGAGCATGGATTCATAGATTGGTTCAGAGAGTGGTTCAGAGACAAATGAACATTATCATAATGGATGATAATTACATAGGAAATGGCTCGAACAATGCTAATAGGATTAAAAATTGATAGATATTTTTTGGACACATGTAGTGCATACATCAGTTCACATTAAAAATAGAGTAAGGATCATAAACAAAAATGAAAAAAATTCCTACGAGCTATGGAAAGGAATACCAACAAATGTGAATCACTTCAGAGTATTTGGAAGAAAATACTACATCAAAAGAGAATATGGCAGAATGGGAAAGCTTGAATCTCGTGTGGACAAAGGAGTACCTGCTGGTTACTCAAGTACAAGGACATCATACAAGTGTTACAATCTGAGGTTGAACAAAGTTTTGGAAAGAATCAATGTAACAATTGATGAAATAGGTGGACAAGAATTAAAGGAAGAAGAAAATGAATCAATGGAACAACTAAAGGAAGAAGAAAATGAATCAATGGAACAACTTTACAAAGAAGAAACATAATATGAAGAAGAAGTTTACATCGAACAACCATAAGGATTTCAGTTGTCAGAGAATTCAAATTACGTGTGAAAATTGAAGAAGGCCTTGTATGGTCTAAAATAGGATCCTAGAGCATGGTACTCTAGACTGGATAAATATCTATAAGCAACAGGGTTCTAAAAAGGAAGTGCAGACAACAACCTCTACATCAATATACATCAAAGAAACCAAGGAATTTTTATTTCTCAAACTAAGTATATGAGAGAAGTGAGATCGGAAGAGCGGTTCAGCAGG
>CBVK0100286299.1:0-23022 GCA_900067695.1 Picea abies
TGATCTGCATGCAAGTTTAAAGCCCTAGCTTGCTAGTCCGTAGGGTATAAAAACCCCACAACACATGGAGAAAGTCATTTCGAAAAAGCTCAAGTGAGAAATGTCGATAGCCGAGGTACTGAAATACCGATAGCCGAGGTCCCGAAATGCCGATAACTGAGGTCCTGAAATGACGATATTCACTTGGGTCATCTGATCAAAGGGCACACATGGCACCTGATCCAAGGGATCATGATTTCATGACTTGGAGGTTAGAGTATGGAGCACAACGTGAGTTCGTGAAACATGAAGTCCCAATGCGCCTGATAGTTGGGCCCACAGTCACATCCTGGGGTCGTATGTAGAGTGGGGCCATAGAGAATGGTAAGTTCTTATTGAGTGGAAGGAAACTAAGGTTGTTCAAGAAAATTATTATGGCCATCAAATTTAAAGAGAGTCTAATCATCGATCTGGATAGGCCATTTTGAAGGATCGAGCATCAAGATTTTTGAGATTGAATGGAGTGAAAACTTTCGAAATGAAAAATCCTAAAATTTCACATGGGAGCCCTAGGTCATGGCCTGAGGTCGTGCGGAGAAATGGAAAGGAGCTTCTCAAAGGTTGAAGCACCTGATTTAGTCATAGAGAAAGAGCTACGTGGCCTCGATGCGCCAAACTTGAAGGAGTCGTGGGCTCGTCTGGGACAATTATGGGTGTCAGGTTTTTCCTGATCCCAATGAAATTAGTTAATGGAAAATAGGTTGGTGGTTGAAACCTCAACTCACCCCATAAATGGAAGGCATGGAAAGCTTGATCGTGGTGACTGAACCATCAACCCATGGTACCCCTACGAGTAGATTTCCCTATAGACCCATGCAGATCCGAGCTTGCGTCTGATAGAGGAATGCACATTCAGTTTGATAGAAGAAGTCGCCAACTAGAAGCTTTGAATGTAGGGATCTGATCACACTCCTGGTAATTGCAACAGTTTTGAGTATATACACTCAGTTTTGATATTTTGTAAAGGTCGGATGGTTGATCTAGGCTCCCTGCTATTGTAATATATTTATGAAGAACACTGGTTCTCTAGTAATGTATTTTTTTTGAGGTATATTGGTTAATCTAAGTCATCTTTCTTGCTCCATATTATTTGCATCTGATATTGATAGATTTCATGAATGACTGATTCACAAAGATTGTTGTGACTGTATTATGATGAATGTTTAATTATAACCTTGTTATAATTTCTTTTAGCTTCTTTGAGATTTGAATTCAAGAGGATATTGCGTTTAAGTTTTTCCTCCTTAGGCTATTGAAAGACCTGATGTCCACAACAGACCTCTACACTCTCCTCACCAAAGTATTCCCTCTATTCACCCTTACTCCAACTTACTGACTGAAGTTGATACCAGACCTCAATTGCTTATGCATGCTAGTCCAGTTTTATAAGTTAAAATGATATCAGCTCAAGTCTGTGCCCATTTGGCCTCTTAAAAAACCAACCTATGACATATATTTCTAATGGGTACTGGGATTACCTCTACTACAATCCAAAGATGACTTCTGGTGCTGAAATTTTTGGCGTCTTTTTCGAGGAATGAATTGAAGACATTTCCCTGGGATAGAACTGTTGTAGGAAAATCTCCCTGCAGACAGGTAGATTGCCTCAAAGAGCTAGACCCTAAACTCTAAGACAGAAAGTGATTAACATGGACACTGACTTCCTTTCAAATATATACAAACTAATGCATGAGGAGGAAGGAGAACAGAAGTACCTCTTTATCGACGTTTGTCCCTGCATGCTCTGGGTTGAGCTCTAATCTTCCGCTCCTCGATGAGCCCTGTAGACAAACAAAGTATGACCACTTCCTACTCTATTGACATTAGCTCGAAAATAGATCTATCTATCAATGAGAAGTTCATGTAAGATTAGACACAAACTAGAAAGAAACAGGCCAAGAGTGTCATATTAATGAGAATAATGACAGTAGTACTTACAATCATAGATGCGAATGCGACAGCTTCGTCAAGTCCCTTTTGTCTAACCCTTGCTCGAAAGATCCATGACCTGGATGATAGCATCTTCACCGATCGCTCTCCTTCAGTTCACTGTGTGTTTCCTATGAGATCATAGGTTTCATGCTAGCAATTTTTCCCCCTTTTCACCATCATAGAGCCTACTTATATAGGTTAAGAGAGGCTTAACCTCTTAAGGTATCTTTAGGGTAGGTTGAGGAATTCTCTCCTCAGATCTGGGATATTTTGATTGAACCAAGAATTCAAATGCAACTACCTTCCAAACTTGAATTATCCTTCCCTTATTCTCCTCAACGGGCCAACCACTACCCAGATTATACAACACTCCCTCAAAAGGGGCATCGGGGCATTATAACGCTCCCTAGGAGGATCAAGGGGAGCGCCAGCGCTCTGAGGATGGGTAGTGCTCCTGCAGAGAAGTGGTTTTTTGTTATAATTCTCCCTAGTAGCTTGTGGGGGAGCACCATCACTCCTAAGGCTGATGTAGAGGAACACTTCCCTTCAAAACTCTATTTTAAGAGCTCCTTTCAGATGGCAAAATATTCTTGACTTCAGTAGATCATTCTCCTTCCTCTAATTCAAATGTCTAAGGTATTCTAAGTGTTTCCTTGGTGTCGTTATCATGGCAACATGTTTTTTTTTTATGTTTGTGACACTTGTGAACACATGCGACACTTGCGACGGTTGCGAGGAACATGCGACACTTATGACAGTTGAGAGGAACATGCGACACTTATCAAACTGAGAAATATTGAGGTGTAACAGATTGCCCCCCAAAGTATGAAGTTAGAAGATGAGAACTGATAACTGAACTGCTTTGTAGACGTTCAAGCAAGGGTATAGACTCAAAGAACCTGACGAAAGCTACACAAAAACATCCAACAGATATCATGACATATTTCAAAACCCAAGGTAGGCATACCTATGCTTGAGTGATCCTGCAAGATATGGCCACCATAAAATACACTACGGATCCATAATTGTATTGATGAAAAGGTATAGCCACCAAGGATACAATGTGGATCTATACTCTGATGAGCTGGACTAATAGTAGCCATGAAGAATACACAATAGATCTATAAGATGACAAGACATAGCCACGACCAATACAAAGTGGATCTATGTAACAGTGTATGTATCATTTGTCCAATAGAAACTCCTTCGCACCCTGGGCAAAGCATGTATTAAAGTGATCACTCAACCCAGGGTCTTCTTATCGATCCCAATGTGGTACGATTCTAACCATGTGAATAGATGTCTTGATTTCAAACATGGCAGAAACCACTTGATTACTGGTCAATGGTGTGAACCATTAACAATTGTGAGGGAGATCACCATTAATGTCAATGATTCCCAAGGTAACTTAGTACATCCCAATGAATTTGAATGGATGAGATAAAGTCGAACATCCGTGGAATCATCCGATCAGAGGTCAATGATGTAAACCTATTTTCGAACGTGAGGAGGCCTACCATTGAGGCATACAGGTCCTAAAGTACTAACTGGTTTCTAAGCCTAATTCCTGGATAATGTGTTGAGGTTGATAGGAATAGGCTCGTCGAAGGAGGGCCTTGATGTGTCCCCCATCAATGATAAAAAACAGACGTAGAGATGTAATTGGCAGATCAAATGGACATGGACTGACATGGGTTTTGAGGCAAGATATTTGGGATGGCTGACTCTCAAGGTGGATACTTCCCTTGAACATTGAGGCACAAAAGCAAAACATGGCATGGACCAAAACTTGATAATAAATTGGATGCTATGACTTGCGTCGGGTGATCCAAAGGAGTGAAATAAACTCAAAGGATTGGCTCAGTGCAGAGGTTCAGCAGATTATAATGCATGCATAAGACAAAGTGTCGTGTTCAAGGGCGACTCTAAGAATTTCTTGATGGTGTTCTCAAGAGACTGCTTGGCTTGCTTCTTTCAAATTTTTCCCTCATCCAGATAGACGAGTCCCTCTTTTTGATTTAATGAGCTCGAGGAGGATAAAACATGCTTGATATAACTCACCTTCGGTAAGTTCCTCTTCCTTTGTTTAACGAACTGGAAGAAGTAAGGGTTTAATCCCATATGGGCCTGTCAATGTGTGTTTTAGCGAGTCCAAATACATAAAACTCGAAGGTTTTTCATTTATAGAATCTGGAAAAACACTTAAAAGAGAACTCTCTCAGTTCCTTTTTCGTAAAGTAGTCTGATGAGACCGAAAAAGAGATAAATTATCACTCAATAGATGTTTTCTTTAAATACTTTAACGAGCGTGAAGAGAACAAGGTCGCTCAGTAATATTTTCATGTTTAGAGAGTCTGAAAAGGACTTAAAGATGACTCCAATGTTGTCCTTTTTCGTAATGTTAGTGTCGTGAGGCCAAAAAAGAGATAAATTATCACTCGAAAGATGCCCTTTCAAACCATTTAATGAGTGGGAAAGAAAGCAATATCACTCAACAATCTTTTCATGTTTAGAGAGTCTGAAAAGAGCTTAAAGGAGACTCCAGGGGGTTCCTTTTTCGTGTATCCATATAGGTCCGAAAAAGAGATAAAAGTCTACCCAGATGCATTCTCATGTATTTACGAGAATGAGAAAGAACAAATACTAAGCTCGGTATGCCCCCATCTTGAAAGCTAGTGGATTAACTCCAGAATGATCATCAAAGGCTGGAGACATGCCCCCCAAGCTTCGATTCATTCACCGGATCTAAGGTCATCACCAATTTCTCTAGTAGATGAGAAAAAGGAGAAGGGTGGATGAAAAGAAGGTTCAAGAGAGGTGATTGTTTCATTTTTTAACGAGCTTGACACAGGAAAAGAACTATGCTCAAGGTTCCAGGTTCGATCCCCAGATTGTTGTTTCATTTTTTAACGATCTTTCTATAGTGAATAAAACTATGCTCAAAGCCTCTGTTTCATTTTTTAACGAGCTTGCCACAGAGAAGAGAAACTATGCTCAAGGTATCTGTTTCATTTTTTAACGAGCTTTCCACAGAGAAGAGAAACTATGCTCATGGTTTCTTCTTGATCATGGCTTCCAAGAGGGTAACTCTCTGGAAGGATACCATGTCAAGGGACAAAACTCGATCATGGCTTCCAAGAGATCTTCGCCGGATGGAAGAGAATCACTCTGGAAGGAACACATGTCGAGGGTCATGACAGGGGTAAGGAGATCAGGCTCCAATAACCCTACCGAAGAGATCACCATGTCAACTACCGAATCCAAATCATCGGAAGTTGAGGTCATGGGAGACAACGCCACATAATTGACATGTGGCGGGGGTTATACTGTTTGCATATAGGAACCACTTATAAAGGTAACCCAGTCGGGGCCAATGAATGAATGTTGATCAATAGTCATAATTCTTCCATCGTGAGGGAAATATATCACACAAAAAAGGGTGGATACAAGATCTTTCATAGCATAGACATAATCCTGCCCAAGGAGTAAATTGAAATCCAAGGGGTCTCGGACTACCATGACATCGATAAAGATAGTTTTCCCTCCCAAAGTTACAGGAAACTGAGGAAGGATCCCTAAAGATTGGCTAGTTCTTCTGTTAAAAGATAACAGATTTTGTGTAACCAGTGCAAGCTGTGGACAACCCAAAGCGTACCAAGCAATAGAAGACAAAATAATAATGGACGCACCTTCATCTATCAGCATTTGAGGAACGTCTCGACCATGAACTTGTACTGTAATCTAGAAAGGAATGTGGGAGGGAAGACGAGGTCTATTTAGCACTCCCCAATAAAAAAGGATGGCCTCATTACTTGGAGGGGGTTTCACAGGAGAAAGAGGAATGCACCCCAATACGGTAGAGTGTGTATTAACAAGAAAAACATGGGCAGTATCGGGTTTACTCTCTAGAAGGAGAGTAGGATCGACCGATGATTGGATTGGATCAACCAATGGTGGACTTGGATAGACCAATTTAGCACTCTTCAAAGGAAGAGTGGGACTGACCGAGGAAGGGACTGGATCAGTCACTTTGACATTCCTCAATGGAGGAATGGGATTGACCGATGACAAAACTGGCTCAACCACTTTGGCACTCTTCATATGAAGGGTGGGACTGACCAAGGAAGGGACTGGATCAGTCACTTTGGCACTCATCAAAGGAGGAGTGGGATCGACTGATGGCAGAACTGAATCAACCACTTTGGCACTCTTCAGAGGAAGAGTGGGACTGACTGAGGAAGGGACTGGATTAGTCACTTTGACATTCCTCAATGGAGGAATGGGATCGACCGATGGAAAAACTGGATCGACCACTTTGGTGTCACTCTTTTGATGAAGAGCGGGGATGATCGATGATGAAACCAGATCAGCTACTTGGGTTCGTGGTTCAATCGAGGAGGAGACTAGATTGACCACCTGATCAACTGGACTAACTGGGGATGGAACCGAATTGACCAGTCCATCAACCAATGATGGGTCGAAGGAAAGCTTATGATAACCTTTTGGAAGTTGATTTTTTTCCAAAAGAGAAGAAGCCTCATCCATGCAAGGAAAAAGGTGAGAGTAATGATTACCTTTACATAACATGCAAGGGAACTTGACATTTTTCTTCTTCTTACCAACCTGAACATCACTAGTTGATGGGGTATCATCGACATGACTGACAAAGGCCAATGACGTAGAGGAACACATTTCTAAGACCTGGGTAAGACCGGGGAAATCGCTCAGAAAGTGGTCACCCTTACAAAGGCTACAAGGGAATTTGGCTTTTGGTTTCTTCATCTTGATCTTGTTGACTTCATCAACACTCCCAGTACTATTAACAGTAACTAGTTTCTTAGAGCCAACATATGATGTTGTTGGGGTCTTGGTCCTTTCTGGGTTCTTCCTCTTCTTCTCTTTCTGTTTCTTCTTCTTCTGATCAACCTGGCTACTTGCTTCTTCTTCTTCTGATCAACCTGGCTACTTGCTTTAGAGCTTTCACTAGGCAAAGAAGGAGAAATGGAAGGAGACTTAATGGGCGAAGAAGGTGAAAAGTTGACATGAGGTCGATGTGTGGGTGGTGTACCGACATCTAAAGTATTAGGTGCAACTGAAACATTGGGAGGATTCGGGATCACCAGAGTGGGGAACAACCAAACTGGTAATCTGATAGTGAGTCCTAGAAGACTCAGTGTGGCAACATATGGAGGAACAAAGTTTCCAAATGAAGGAAAGGTATAAGGTTCCCTAGGAGAAGGGGTTCCTCCACTAGTACTCCCAGGATTCAATGCCATTACCACTGACTTGACCTAAGGTCCACTAAATAAAACAAACAACACATGCTAAGAATATAAGAAGCAAACAATCAAACAAACCTTCCTATGATGAAACCACTAGTTGGTGATGAAATCCAACGTCGCGAGATCAAAATAGGGAGGGGCAGGGATAGAGTGGGTGGATCAGTTACGTTGGCGACCTACTTAATGGATTTACGCCTTGGTGTAAGCTTCCACACAGTAATTGTGGATTTACCCTCCAAGGAGTCCAAGTGAGTTTGACCAACGTTTGTTCCAGGTACAATGAGACTTCCCTTCACCGTCACCTTGTGTGAGACCCTAAAGATTGTGGCTACTAAGGTCACCAACTCATAGTCATCCCCTGGGAAGGTACAGTCGACAGTCTAGTCGAAACGTATGGGCAGGATAACAATTCCAAAATCAACTTGAAAGGCTTCCACTCAACATTGTGGGTATACCTTCCAGTGAACCCCAATATACGATCCGACCACTACAAACAGTTGAACCACGGAGGGATAATCTCTGTAACTCACCCGAATGTGACCTCATGCGTAACCCCTGTGTGAGATGGGGATCCCATCAAGCCAATACGACAATTGGATTTGACTCTCCCTACCGCAAGATACTAAGTTTGTTTGATAGCTTTGAAAATTTATCCTTTCAACCTATTCCAAAGCCCTACACCTTAAACTAATGTAGGTTTGCTAACAAAGATGTAAAAAGTCTGATAAATTTTAGTTAAGTGTTGATTTTAATGGTTGTTGTTTACTCAGAGGGTGTACGAAACTGAAACTGATGGAATGATGACTCAATTCCCCAAAATATGCATGAAATATGATAAGCAATCATTTCTTTTCAATGAATATCTATTTAAGGGAAAGAGGTAGAGTCATTTTCACTATCAAACACTTGATAAGGAATGCCCTGAATCAATTTTGTTCTCAATAAAATCCAATATAATGTTGCAACATTTCAGAAATGGAAATTAATCATTAAGATGTACTTTTGTAGTTTGTATGCGAATGATAATCAATTCAATGCAAAATTTCTCCTGCCAATTACCCTTTCAGATCAAGGAGATTCAGACAAGAACATGTAGATTTCACACAAACAACACACCCTTTTGTAATCAAACAAGAGAAAGAAAACCAAAAACACAAAAGGAAGGAGAAAGAGATTGGATTAGATGACCTCAAATAACCAAATGAGAAGAGTCACAGACTTCTAATGTCCTTCGCTAGAGTTCCCGCTCAGTCAGATAGGAGAGAAGAAAGTGGGGGATTGATTTCAAACTCTCAACAGCAAAAACTCAAAAATAATGAAGAAGGGAATAAAATATGAACAAAAATGTGTTTACTTCTTAGGAGGAAGCATATTAAAGGTCAAAGAAGAAGCATTGAATCACAAAGCAGCTCAGCAAGTGAAGAAACAGGGTTTTTAACCTCAAAAATGCAATTTTTTGAAGGGATTTTGTGAAAACAGGGGTTGGTTCTCTAGTGTAAGGGACACCAGGGCATTATAAAGCTCTGTCCAACACTCTAAGAGAGCATTGGCACCCTACTAACAATGCAACGGAGCGTTGGTGCCCAAAAACTCACAAAAATGTCCAAAAAACCTTGAAATTCAGTCAAATTTTGACAAACAAGCTGAGTGTGATGGGATAAAGAGTCAATCAGAAAATACAATCAGATATAAAGGGGTGAACAAGGTATAAGAAAACAAAAGGTAAGACAAGGCCTATGAGAAAAAACAAAACTAAGAAAGTTTTTATCCCTCCCCAGTGGAGTCGCCAATTGCTATTGTAGGAAAATATCCCTGTGGACAGGTAGATTGCCTCAAAGAGCTAGAACCTAAACTCTAAGACAGAAAGTGCTTAATGTGGACACTGACTTCCTTTCAAATCTATACAAACTAATACATGAGGAGGAAGGAGAACAAAAGTACCTCTTTATGGACGTTTATCCCTATACGCTCTGGGTTGAGCTCTAATTTTCCGCTCCTCCATGAGCCCTGTAAACAAACAAAGTACGACCACTTCCTACTCTATTGACATTAGCTTGAAAAAAGATCTATCTATCAACGATAATTTCATGTAAGATCAGTCAAAAACTAGAAATAAATAGGCCAAGCATGTCATATTAATGAGAATAATGACAACAGTACTTACAATCGTAGATGCGAATGTGACAGCTTTGTCAAGTCCCCTTTGTCTAACCCTTGCTCGAAAGATCCACGACCTGGATGATAGAAGCTTCACTGATCACTCTCCTTCAGTTCACTATTTGTTTCCTATGAGATCATAGGTTTCATGCTAGCAATTCTTCCCCCTTTTCACCATCATAGAGCCTGCTTATATAGGTTAAGAGAGGCTTAACCTCTTGAGGTATCTTTAGGGTAGGTCGAGGAATTCTCTCCTCAGATTAGGGATCTTCTGATTGAATCAAAAATTCAAATACAACTGCCTTCCAAACTTGAAATATCCTTCCCTTATTATCCTCAATGGACCAACCACTGCCCAGATTAGACAATGCTCCCTCAGAAAGGGCATCAGGGCATTATAATGCTCCCTAGGAGGCTCAAGGGGAGTGCCAACACTCTGAGGATGGGTAGTGCTCCTACAAAGAAGTGGTTTGTTGTTATAACACTCCCTAGTATCTTGTGGGGGAGCGTCAGCACTCCTAAGGCTGATGTAGAGGAGTGCTCCCCTTCAAAACCCTAGTAAGAGCTCCTTTCAGATGGAAAAAGATTCTTGAATTTAGTAGATCATTCTCCTTCCTCTAATTCAAATGTATGAGGTATTCTAAGTGTCTCCTTGGTGTCATTATCATGGCAACATGCTTTGTTTGATGTTTGCGACACTTGTGAACACATTCGACACTTGCGACGGTTGCGAGGAACATGTGACACTTATGACAGTTGAGAGGAACATGCGACACTTATCAAACTGAGCAATATTGAGGTGTAACAAGAACGACAAAGAAGCTTATTATTCTAAAGGTGCATTAGATATCATAACGATTGAAGATTGAAAATGTGCACCTAGCGACTCCACTATTATGACTCCATTATTTCATCTGACCCAGAGAGGATTATTTAAGAGTAAGAAATATTTCTCAGAAAGTTTTTTGCTGCTATCCTGGATTGAAAAGCTCTCTGGGAGAACGATAATGACTAGATATGGTCTTTGATGGTGAACAAAGACCAAACACTATCAGGATATGCATCATTGACCTGGATAATCCATGATTAAAGAACCCGATGGAAACTCCACTGGTTTTAAATGGACAAGATCTTAGCTCAGAGGTTTGCTTTCTATGATTTTTCAAACATAGTTGGTTTCCCTAACCCATTATACCTAGTAGATATTAATGGGAAATTAGCCTTCCTAAATTTGAAGGAGAAGAGTGGGAAGTACCAGCTTAACATTTGTTTAAATTTCATGTTTTTATTCATTGACTTCATATCATGCATGAAGATGTTCAAATTAATCTTTTCAAGTATTCATTACAGGGGATTGCTCATGATTGGTGTCGATCTCTTCCAGTTGCAAGCATCAACTCTTTGACTAGTTTTTATGTAGCTTTCCATTCATTTTATGAAGATTATTTTCCCGTTGTGTCTTTATGAAAATTGTTGTGATGAGTTTTCTTTTTTTTATAAAGACTCTTCTATCACAAAGATCAGTTTATTGATGAAGTTGTTATTGTGGAAGAAAGCATTTTCCATGAAGAGCATGAGGTGTTGAATGATATTCATTATGATAGAAATAATATAGAAATGTCTGGCATCATATCATACATCTTTGTTGTTGTAAGCGCTCATGAATATCAACATGTCTCTTCTAAATATCCCAATGTCGAAGAGCAAGTGTATTCTGAAAAATATTTTTCTCCTAACTATGAAGCTGAGATAGATGAAAATCTAGCAACAAAAGCTAGGGAATATTCCTGTATGTGTTTTCCTATTTTTTCAGAGTTGAAGGCAAAATTTGTTTGCTTCTCTTATAAAGAAGATGTAGAGGATATCCCAGTCCTCGAAACAAATGTTCTTGGCAGCCCTACTTATGACGAAGACGTGATTTTGGATACTGGTTGAGAACAAACAACTTGTGATGGATATCCCAACGAAGATGACGAAGAGTAGAGCTCTGCCATGGTTTATGTTTATTATGATTGTGAATATGATCCTTGGGAAAGACATGAAGGAGAAAAGGAGGAGCCAAATGAGTAGATATCACCTGGTACCAGCCAACCCGTGTATGATAGCTTTGAATCCAATTCTGAGATGGATATGAAGGATTTCCAAGAGAATGCAACATAACCTTTTCCTTTATACATTAAAGGAAAAAATTGTGTGGAAATCAGTCATCTTGGGCTTGTAGAAGACCAAGATCAGAGCTTTCCCATGGGTCTTGTTTATGATGATTATGACTCTAACCCTTTTGAGAGCCATAAAAAGAAGAGGGAGATCCAAATGAGAAGTTTATATCCTTCCCTAAGCTTGTGAGTGAGCAACCATCGCCTGGAATTAGTCAGCTTGCATCATCTGTTCACTCACCTGTGCTTGCTAGAGACATTAAACTGTGTGTGAATAGCTATGGGACAGAGAATGTTTTCTGCCACCATCCTAGTAAATTTCCTCACTAATTCTATGAGCCTCTAGGGGAATACATGGAGTTTCTTTTCCTCCATGATTTGAAGCCTCCAAGTCTTATCCCACCATTTCCATCTGGAGGAAAGCTTAAGGATGTAATTGTCCTATTATCACAGTTGCATCATCTACTATCAATCATTGACAGAGTAAAATAGCTTCCAGTTAGTAAGTTACTTGAATGGCTATGGTGGAATTTTGCTTTCACCTAGCACTTCATAAAAATTAATTAGTCTAGGAATGTACATAAATATTCTCCTCCTGGAGCCCATGTATTTTTCTTTCATTTTTAGGACAATTTTCTTGTCGGCCTTTAATCCTCAGAAGGATTTTTTTTTATCATGACTCCATATCCCAACAAAAGGCGACTGAAACTACAAAAGGAGATATTAGAGTCTCGCAGGGAGGACTCTATCCCCCATGGAGCCTAATGTTATCACATATAATTGTAAGGGGGTATTTTCCCTAAGGATTTCTCCCTTGGGTATAGAAAATTCAAGAAAAGGGGTTTAAAAACCCACCATATGCATTTTATCCAAAGTCAGGGTGTATGAAGGTGGGGAATAGGTGGAAACTGATCAACATTTCACTGACTTGCAGAATGGAGTAGTCAAAGGGTAGAGTCATGAGGACTCACAAAATGAGAAGTTGTGAAATGATCTGGGCCATCTATTTCATAAGGACGCATGGTGCAAGATTAGCATGGAGAAAGTCATTTCAGAAAAGGTCAAGTGAGAAATTCTAATAGTCGAGGTCCGGAAATGCCAATAGCTGAGGTCCCAAAATGTCGATATTCATCTTGGTCATCCAATAAAAGGGGATGCGTGGAACCTGATCCAAGAGATATCAATTTCATGACTTAGAGGTTTGAGTATGGAGCACAATGTGAGTTTGTGAAACATGAAATCATGATGCGCCTTAGAATTGGGCCCATGGTCACAGCTCGAGGTTGTATGTAGAGTGGGGGGGCATAGAGAAGGGTAAGCACTTATTGAGTGGTAGGACTGAAGTTTTTCAAGAAAATGATCATGGCCGTCATATTTAAAGTGAGTCTGATCGTTGATTTGGATATGCCATTTTGCAAAATCGAGCATCGAGATTTTTGAGATTGAATGGAGTGAAAAATCCCAAAATACGAAATACCAAAATTTCACATGGGAGACATAGGTCATGGCCTGGGGTCATGTGAAGTGATGGAAAGGAGTTTCACAAAGGATAAATCACCCGAGTTGGTCATAGAGAAAGAACTATGTGGCCTTGAGGCGCCAAAATTGACTCGAAGGAGTCATGGGCTCGTCTAGGAAAATTATGGGTGTCAGGTTTTTCCCGATCCCGATGAAAGAAATTAATGAAAAATAGGTTGGTGGTTGAAACCTTATCTCACCACATAAATGGAAGGCATGGAAGGCTCGACCTTGGGGACTGAACCATCAGCCCGTGGTACCCTTGTGAGAAGATTTCCCTACAGACCCATGCTGATTTGAGCTCGCGTATGACAAAGGAATGCACATTCAATCGACAGAAGAAGTCGTCGACTGGAAGCTTTGAATCCTGGGGTTCGATAATGCTCCTAATATTTGTAGCAGTTTTGATTATATATACTCAGTTTTGATATTTTCTAAAGGTTGGATGGTTGAACTAGGCTCCCTGCTATTGTAATATTTTTATGAAGAACACTAGTTCTCTTGTTATGTATTTGTTTTTGAGAGATCTTGTTTAATCTAAGTCAACTTTATTGCTCCATCTTATTTGCATATTATATTGAGAGAGTTCATGAATGACTGATTCACATGGATTGTTGTGACTATATTATGATGACTGTTTTATTATAATGTTATAATTTCTTTCAGTTTCTTTGAGATTTGAATTCAAGAGGATCTTGCGTTTAAGTTTTCCTCCTTAGGTTGTTGAAAGACCTAATGTACACAACATACCTCTACATTCTCCTCACCAAAGTATTCCCTCTATTCACCCTTACTCCAACTTACGGACTGAAGTTGATTCCACACCTCAATTTGCTTATGCATGCTAGTCTAGTTTTCTAAGTTAAAATGATATCATCTCGATTCTGTGCCCATTTGGCCTCTTTAAAAACCAACATGTGACATTAAACTCTGATGGGTATTGGTATTACCTCTTATGCAATCCAGAGGTGACTTCTGGTTCTAACACTACCTATGGAGGAACTACCACTACCATCTGACCTCACCCCACCCTATGAATCACCCAAAGTTGACTTGGTGATTTATGTTAATGCCCTCACTCGCTTATTTGCTCCCCAGACTCTCAAATTAATTGGTTACATAAAAAAATAGGAAATTCATCATCCTTGTGGATAGTGGTAGCACCCATAACTTTATTCTTCGTTGCATTTCCATAGAAGTCAATTGTTCCATCTATGCCATCAATAATTTTCAAATCATGATTTTTAATGCTGGTTCCATGAAATGTGGGGGACAATGTGAAAATGTGCAACTCTAAATTGGTCAGTATCTCCTAAAATACCATATGTTTTCTATTGACATAGGTGGTTGTGACATTGATATTGGTGCCAAATACTTATGAACACCAAGCCCCATTCTCATGGATTTTAAGGACTTAATGATGCAATTCCAAGAGGAGGGACAACAATATAAGTTCCAAGGAATCATAGCAGGTTCCCCTAATATCATCAGTTCCCATCACATGGAAAAGCCCCTCAAAAAAGGTCATTCAGGAATTGTATCCCAAATCCACTTCATTCATGTTTTTGAGACACCTTCTTTGCATCTTGACCTCCAATCTATCCTCTCCCGCCACCAAGTTTTTTTTACCACCCATAAAGAATGTCCCCCTTCCTATGGCATCCATGATCATTCCATCCCTCTCATCCTGGGAAGTCTTCCCCCCAATGTCCATCCTTATCATCATCCCTTTTACTAGAAGAATGAAATTGAGAAAATTGTTCATGAATTACTAGAAGATGGTGTTATCTATCCTAGTACTAGCCCATATTTATCCCTTGTGGTCATGGTACTCAAGAAAGAAGTTACTTGGTGCATGTGTCCTGATTTCGTCTCCCTCAAAAAACTCACAATCAAAGAAAAATTCCCCATTCTTTTGATTGATGACCTCTTGGATGAATTGAGTGGTGTTCAGTACTTCACCAAATTGGATCTATGTTCTGGCTACCACCAGATCTGTATGAAAGAAGAAGACATCCCCAAGATTGCATTTCTCACTCATGAGGGTCATTATGAATTCTTGGTAATTCCATTTGGATTTTTTAATTCTCCTTCCACTTTCCAAAGTATTATGAATCACGTCTTTCATCCTTTTCTCAATCATTTTGTCTTAGTTTTCTTTGATGATATTCTCATTTATAGTAAAACTTGATCATCCCATCTCTCCCATGTGAATTACGTTCTCAATGTACTCTCTAAGAACCAACTTTTCCTCAAACAATCTAAATGTTCCTTTGGTGTCTCAGAAGTGGAATACCTAGGTCATATTGTCAGAAATGATGGTGTCTGAGTGGATCCTAAGAAAATTGAATCTATGCAAGATTTGCCTCACCCTAAAACTCTTAAGAGCTTACATGGTTTTATGGGTTTGAAATTATGGAAATATTGCAGCTCCTCTCGCTTCCCTCCTTAAAAAGAATTATTTCACTTGGGCTTCAACTATGGATCATGCCTTCCAAGACTTAAAAATATTCTATGTGCTTGACCCTTGTTCTCGCACTCCCCAACTTCACAAATACATTCATATTATAATGTGATGTTTTCGAGAAATAATTTGGAGCCATCCTCATGCAAGATGATAGGCCCTTTCCCTTCACTAGTAAACAAATTTCACAGAGACATTTGGGCCAATACATTTATGAACATAAAATGATAGATATTATTCATGCTATGGATCTATGGCATCCTTATTTATTGTGTCAATTATTCCAAATCAAAACTAATCATCAGATTCTCAAGTATTTCCTAGAACAACGAATTTCATCTTCGGTGCAACAAAAATGGGTGACCAAGCTATTTGGCTATAATTATGAGATCATTTACATGAAGGGAAAGAAAAATATAGTGGCTGATGCTCTTTCCCAAAAATATGAAGAAGACAGGTCCCTTTTCTCCTTCTCCTTCATTGTACTAGATTGGCTCCAAGTTGTTCGTTGGGAATGGTTGAAAGACTCCAAAATTTCTAGCCTGCTTGATCCCGAATATATTTGCAGAGAGAAATGAATACACTTTATTATCAAAATATGATTAATACATATAAAAAATATACAGTAAAATTGGTTTCTATTCAATAAGGAAATAAGCTAAAACTATAAAAAGCACTGGCAATAATCTTGCTAGAATGGTGGTGGATTATCTCTGAGAAGAGATGCAGTGGCCGTGCTCATTAGAAAGAAGATGATTACAATGAGGATATGAAGTCCTTTTTTAAAATAAATATGAATTTAAAAAACCATATAAATCCAAAAACCTAACCTAGGAGATGAAGTATCAAAAGTCATGTGGGCCCTATTTGGGTAAGTTAGTACATCAACTTCCTGGGGTCATAATTTTTGCATACGGTCTCCATTTTAGGCACACAATATCCTGTTGGAAAGGTATATATGAGGACTATACATTTTTATGTTGTACATCAAAGGTAATTCTTATTGTGGAGAACCCTAAAATTGATCTTTAGGGCCTCAAAACGTCCCCGTAATTTAGGGACTTGGAAACTAGGGAAAAAACTGCCAAACTGGAAAACTACCAAAATGAGCCAGTTGGAATAGGTGGAAGGCCACCAACATCCATTTGGATAAATGCTCCACCAATTGCAATACAATTATTAATTTTCCCCATGGTACTCTTGGCATATGAAGATATTTTCTACAAAGGTTGTTTGTATTTATGCAAGTAATCCAAACTTAAATCCACAGTGATTTCTTAACTTCATGCCTCATCCACAATCAAGCATTCAGAATTTACCAAAACCTTTGAATGGGTCAAATGTTATTTTTTATGGAAGGGTATGAAACAATAAATCTGCACCTTTTTGGCTGAATGCGAGGTCTGTCAACGCAACACAGGAGAAATTGTCAAAGCTCTGGTCACACTCCAACCACTTCCAATTCCCCCTGCTATTTGGCGAGATATTTCTATGTACTTCATTGTTGTCTTACCTAAATTAGAAAATAAGTCATTCATCATGGTGGTTTTCAATCATATCTACAAATATTCTCATTTTAACACCCATTCATATCTTCCACAATGGCTCAAATATTCATGGATAACATCTTCAAGCTTCATGTCATGCTTAATTTTATTGTCTCTGACAGAGACCCCACTTTCACCAACAATTTTTGGCAAGAATTGTTCCAAATACAGGGCACCCAATTGCATTTCAGCACTTCCTATCACCCCCATACAGATGGCCATAATGAAGTTGTCAATAAGTGTTTGGAAACATATTTTAGGTGTTTTTCATCTGAGAGGAAACATATGTGGGCTCAATGGTTACCCCTAGCTAAATGGTTGTGCAACACCTCTTACCATACAACTACTCGCTTGAATCCTTTTGAAGTAGTCTATGGCCAAAATCCTCCATCATTTCTCTCTTATATGATAGGGGTCTCAAAGGTTCAAGAGGTTGAAACAAATATTATAGTTCACGAGGATATTCTTCATGCCCTCAAAGAAAATTTGGTCATGGATCATAATCACATGAAGCAACAAGCATATCAAGGTAATTCTAAATGCCATTTTGTTGAAGGGGATCAGGCATTTCTTTGAATACAACCTTATAAGAAGACTTCACTCAAATATCAACATTGTCAGAAACTTTTGCCCAAATTTTATGGTCCTTATATAGTGCTCAAGTATGTGGGATTGATGGCCTATCAGTTAAGTCTACCCAGTAAATCGAAGATCCATCTTGTTTTTCATGTTTACATCTTAAAGAAGGTGATTGGAACTAAGTTATGAACTCAAACTAGTCTCCCTGAGTTGGATGAAGAAGGTTCCATATGGTTTCATCCACAAGAAGTCTTATCCCAGAGAGAGCGTCATCTCTGTCAGTGCACCATCCAGGAAGTGTTAGTCCAATGGAAAGATAACCCTCCAAAAGATGCCACCTGGGAGTCGACCACCATTCTACAAAAATTCCCTCATATGAAGCCTTAAGGAAAATTCTATTCTTAAAGGGGGAGGGAATGCTAGGGACCTAACCTCCCTAACCCCTCATGTAGGTAGAAAAATATAATTCCATGTAATAAAGGCCAATATTAATAAGTTCTATCAATAAGGAAGAATACGTCAAATGTAAGAATACCTAATAGAAACTTCCACTTCTAAAGGGATATTCCTCTAGATTGTTCTTTTGTATAGATAGATTTAGTAAAAATAGAATTAGAGGGTATGAAGAATATTTTCTTGGATATTATTGTAATAGAGGTCTAGTCTGCTAAAGGTTTCCCCCTCGAAGAGGAAAGTGAACATTGTTATCAGTAATCAAAGTGTTCTTTTTGGTGTTATTCTGGTATTATTTTGGTATTGTTCTTCTTACATCATTGTTTCTCTACCATTTCTAGATAAATATTTATGTTCTGCATACTATTTTATATCTAGAATACTACACTATTCCTGACACAAATTTGGAAGGAAACCAGTGATGGGAGATGTGGGTCTACTTCGTCTAAGTAAAAAGTGATGAGACGGATGTTTACAGGGTCTACTACCCCCAACTATGAAAGCAAATTCTTTCTTTGGGAAGGGAATGTCTAGAGAACATCAAGAACTGACATGGAAGCGAGTGATTGTGCAAGGTCATTAACAAAGCTATAGTTGTGGGTGGCCTGGGCATGTGGGTTATGCACATTCTTGTGTAGTGGTGTGTGAGGAATTCAAGTGGTGGATTTAGTGTTAGGACAAGGAATCATTAGAGGTTTCCCAATTGGTAATTGGGGGGACTCAAAGTTGGAAGGAGGGGAATCATATGGTATACTGTATTGGTCGTTGTGATTTTGTAAGAGGATTTCCTCTTCCCTTGTGAGGAGGATATTGTGATTTGTTGCATTATTGGTTTTTGGTTGGCTAGGTTCAGGAAACTGTCATGTATTTTATGTGTGAGGGGAATTTTTTGGGTGTTTGTTGATGACACCTTGGTGATGGATTGGGTTTTGTAAGACCATTGGAGGTGGTGGTGGAATGTAGTTGGGAGTTACTTGCGGTGACCCTTGGGGCAGGGGAGGTTGTCGAGTATTCATAGATTCCTTCATTCATTTGTAATCAACTATTTACAAACAATGATGGGTGTAATGGCCATATTCTCCATATTATGCACATGGGAAATTTTTTTGAAGGTTATTATTCCTTCCTTAGCATGGATGTTCATTGTTATTCCCCCCTTGGGGATTTTGGTTAGTTTGATTTTGGTTACCCCCGACTGGGGGAGTTGGTTGTTGGGGGTTTCCCCCTTGTCCTTGGTTTCTATTCTTCCCCTTTCTCTAGTTTTTGTTGGCTTGATGAGCGGGATTGGTTGTATTTGATTGTTCAAAAGCTTGAACTTGTTGAATAGGAGAGGGTTGGATAAAATTTACCCTTGCCTATTGTTGTCCATGTGATGGAGCCGTGGGTTGAGGAGGACAAGGGAAGGGGTAGTAGGGGTTACCTTAGGGAGGTCCATACTAGTTGTATGAAGTGGAGGTGCCTCCCATAGGGTTAGGAGTATATGCTACATATATAAAAGGGTCTAGATGTTGTACATGTACTGGGTGATTTGAGGGTGTAGGTAATGGTGACCCCATGATGGGAGGAGAAGGTGTTCTAAATGGTGGTTTATGGGGTGGGGGAGGGTAGTATGGGTTTCCCCCATATGGGGGTTGGTATGGATTCACCCCAAACATGGGTATTGGTTGAGCTTGTGGGTGTGTATGGGACATGGACCCAATCAAGCCATCGACAATGTGTGGTGTTCTGGGTTTTTATTGACCAAATGGTAGAGGGCGAGGAGAATCAGATAACATTTTATAAAGGCACCCTGATTGTGAGTAAATTAAGTTAAATTGTTGGGCCTTAGTGATAGCCTCATATTCTATTTGAGGAAACATAGTGGTGAAATATTTGGCAAGGAGAGGGACTAGTGATTTGAGGAACTAGTCTAGTCGTTGTTGTGGGGTGGTATTTTCCTTGCAAATACTTCTTATTTTCCATTCATGGATATGATCAACAATATGGATGGCCAAGGATTGTATGAATTTAGATAGGATTTCCAATTCGGTGTCATGGCACACTGTGAGTTGGAAGAAGGATAAAAAGGCTTTCACCAATGACTCAATGGTTGAGTGGGACCCATATTTATCATCCACATACCATTTAATGGAGGTACCAATGAGAGTTCCTTGGAACAGTCATAAGTGAATGGAATATTCCATAATTCTATTGGAAGAACACCACAAGTGGAAAGACAATGTGATTAGATGGGTCTTCTCTAAGTTTTCCTTCGAATTTAGTGGGAATATTTGGCCAAGTGGGGTCATGTAATATGGGATCATTCATTAATTTGGTCAAGTATGGGATATTGAGAGATGCCAAGTATGGCACGTATGAGGGATTACCAACCATGGTATTTGTGGTTGAGAATATGTTCCTTGTGAGGATGGTTGGGATCTTGTACCTTGCGATGAAGGTTGAGTTCCACCTCCTTGTGGTGGAGGACTAGCAGGTGAAGTTGTTTGGATAGTGGTTCCAAGTAAGATGGATCCAAGAAATTTTGAGTCTATAATTGTAGCACTCACTGATGTATGTGATGGTTGTGTTGATGTATCATCCAAGTTGGGGACACCTCCCAAAATTAGGGGGAGGTTCTGCAAACACCTAGAATGATAGGGATGTTGTAGTTCCCCTATGATTCTAGCTATATGTGGATGTGTGATGATGATCATGAGAATAAATTATGGAATAAGTGCTTTAAAAATTACCATAACAATGTATTCATAAAGTGCATGTAATCAAATGGTCACAATCATACATATAACAACAATGTAACTAGTATTTTGGTTGTTTTATAAATCCATGTGGGGAAATATAAAAAATAATGCATGTCTCCTATCCGACATAACATCCTTCCTCTAAAATAGAACCGGGCCTCCAAAAAATTACTCGATAGTGGGGTTGTAATACCTCTATTTCTCCCAGCTTGTAAATATAACTATATTTTACTAAAATGGTAGTATAAATATTTATGCCACTAATGTAAAGAGGAAAATGTTGAACAATTGGTGAGGCAAATTTTCTTATATAGGTCATGATTCCATGAAAGGGAAACAATGAGAAAATTTCTCTTGCCAATTTAAAATTCAAGAAAAATTAGATTGCCCATTTTCTAGAATTGTGATTAATGGAGGAAGTTGGCAGTTGAAATATCAACTTCCCACATTTATGAAAAATAATGGGTTTGTACCATAACTTCCTTGCCTCAAAATCATGGGAAAAAAAGTACCCATCTACAGGACTCTAGGATGACCCACTAATTGGGGGATTTGAACAATGAAATCTTACTAAATGAAAGGAAAATCATGGGAAAATATAGAGTAGGCAAGAACATGAGTCTAGTGACCATTTTCTGAAGAGGGAGAGCATGTGCATCTCTCTGGTTCTGAAAAGAACTGAAAAACGAATTTGTTCTGGGTATGGGAATTGTTGGGAAAAATTTTCTAACCAAGATGATAAATGGGGTTGTAGAGAGGATGAGTGAATAAGGAAGCACTCATTGAAGACCCCCTTTCTTGGTAGAGAGAGAAACAATATTCTAAATTCTTGTGGGAAGAGGAGAGTGATCTTCATTCCTGGTTGTTGTTGAACAAAATGAAGAGTCTCTCTCAGAGCATCATGACCTAGTTAGGGGTGGCCAACGATAAATTCATCCAGGAGTTGTTGTTCCTATGGTTGGTTAGAAAAGGGAACCCCTTTCAGTAGTTGCAACATTTTCTAGGTCCTAGATAAGTATATTTTTGCTAAATATCTATAGTCTTAAGCTCATAGAAAGTTACAGACTGTTTTTCAAGAGCCGTGTAAGTTTAATTTATGACAAAAGTGGCTTGATAAATTTAAGTGAAATAAAGAGAATGTCTTAGATGAAGCTCATTTGATTTGAATACTTATCCCTTGACTATCTATGTGCTAAAATAAGATTTATGTGAGTGGATGTTGTGGCTGGTTGTGCTACACAGTTTAATATATGCTTGGGAAATGATGAATGAGCAATTAAAAATCTCTATAAAAAATCCAAAAGAAGTGCGAGTGATTTTTCTGCATAAGAGTATTATGTTTTAGTATGTACTCAAATCCTATGCTAGAAATCTTAGAGGATATCAGATCCATGTGGACTTTAGGAAATAATCCCAGATAAGGGCAAAACATTAAAAGTCCTTATAAACAATTATTGAGGAAAAATAATTAGGACATAAACATGAAATTGGTCTAAATGAATTAAAATACAAAAGTTCTCAAAATTCTATTTGGGGAATAAAAACAAATTTATGTTTAAATTGTGTTAAATATCCTAAACTTGGGAAGAATCCCCTTAAATTTTGGTGGGCAGTAAATCCTAGTAGAAACACATAATTTATTGTGGAGGTATATCTTTGTATTAGGACCATTTTCCTTAAAATTAGTAAGAGTAGTAAAGCACAATAATAAGGAAATATATATATATATATATATATATATTGTAATACCCCAAGGCTGAGCCCCAGTGGTAATTATGAATGTAATGATTTTGTAGGTTGGTGAGCCAAGTAATTATAAGTTGGTAGACTTATGTGTTTATTAGGATAGAGAGCCTAGATGCTAAGGCCAATGGACATAATTTTGTATATGTAATTATGCATATTATTAATAAAAATACATCATTGCGTCTAGACCGACTAGGAAGAAAGAGTTACGGGGAACTAAAATCCACTAGGTAGAGACAGGGATGGGTCTGTGAGTCTAGGAAAGAAGGGATAAGCTTAGGAGCTAATAAAATAATATATTATTATTATAAAAGCTGTAAAGAAGATATTAATTTATCCTAATTTCCTTTAGGGGGAGGAATAAGTTCCAAGTGGGGGGGGGAACGTTCTCCTGGAGAGCCAAGTGTCATC